>BGPR01006186.1:45031-83439 GCA_013235015.1 Araneus ventricosus | reverse complement strand
AAACGAATGCCCTATGCTATCAAGTGAACTATAAATTTTCAGCTTCCAAAAATCCGTACTTTCTCTTCAAAATTCTTTTATGCTAATGACTTCTCAATTTCTGTCGACGGACATATTTTGTGCTTGTTCCACGAAGTTAAATTAAAACACTTCCGTGCGAGAGCTCTATGCAGAAACTCAAACAAAAGGTTTCTTTTCGAATGTTGACTTTAATTGACATTTTGCTTCTTAAAGAGTACCTGCGACATAAGCGGTTGTAGGAATATGACATCTCACAATTTGATTTCATTCTGTATGTTACCTTTTTTCCTTTCAATACAATGCCAGATGTTGATAAAATAATTTGAAAACTGGGAATTCCTAATGCTCTGTAAAGTGTGTGACAGCTTTTGATGAGTACTTTTACCGCTTTATTTAGAAAGCTGAAATACTCTTTGAAATAGTTTTAATATGTTACTTCAAGAATTATGGAGCTGTTTGCCCTCAAAAAAACTTTCTGCTGTGAGAATTTTAATTAGGTAGGAAAGGAGGAACTTCTCACGGTTTGACGCTAAGTCAACATTTTAAAAGGTGAGAAACATCTGGCGCAAGCTTCGAACGTTGCACTCAGTGACAAGCATTATATTTGCACACTTTTTGAAATCAAAATATTCGTATGAAAGGCTCATTCCAATTATTTATACGGAAACAATTTTGTATTATTAAATGCACCTTAACTAGTATTAACTCACTATTCGGTTTTTCAGATACAAACTTACTAATCAACTTTAACTGGCTTGATTTCTGAACTATCTTATTAGATGGCATCTATTTAGGGAATTTTCATTTAAATCAATTGAGAACCTAAAGGACAGTTGAAGTGTTGATGAATTCTTCGTAATTTTGATATAGAATGTCTGTGATATGCTTTGTTTTAGTTTATAAGTTTAAAATTGCGATAATTCGATGCGCGTACGGGTTAGTTACCAGTTAAATCGTTAATGCAAGCAGTAGTACAAAAATACTATTCTGAAAAACTTGGATAAAAGAAAAGCCCTAATACAACTCTTCGTTTCCATAATTAATTATTAACCCTTTAACTGGCTTGTATTCTCAACTATCTATTTAGATCACATCTATTTTGGTAATTTTAATTTAAATCAATTGAGAACCTAAGAGACAATTAAAATGTTTATGAATTATTCGTAATTTTGATATCGATTGTCTGTGAATGGCTTTGTTTTAGTTTATAAATTTAAAATTGTGATAATTCGATACACGTGCGGCGAACGGGCAAACCAGTCAACTTGTTAATGCACGCTTGTTAACAGAAATACTATCCTAAAAAACTTGGATAGAACTATAAATCTTTGTTTACATAATTAATTAATGAGATGTCACTTAGAAAAATTCGGAGACTATTTTGAAATATTAAATGCACCTTGACTAATTTTAACTGTTTAATCGGTTTCCAGTTACTAAATCACTAATCATTTTAAAAATGCTAAATTATTGATGCACGCAATAATACAGAAATACGATCTTGAAACTTCGTTAAAACAAAAGCCCTATTATAGCTCTTTGTTTTCAATAATTAATTAACGAGTTGTCATCTAGGAAAATTTGAGTGCTTAAGGACTTTCATGTTATCTGCAATGTCTTTCTGATCCGTGGCCATTTAAAAGTCAAAGGAAAAACAATATCTTGATGAATTATTATAAGAAAATGTTTTAAAGCATTAAATTTAGCAAAAGTTTCTGGAATCAATAAGCGTCTGTTATTTCTGGAATCTTTTTATTTCATGTTTAAATTAATTTCAAATTACTGGAATTGTGACTTAAAATTAACAAAAAAATCTGATCAAAACTGTTTCATATGCAGAATATGTAAGCTATGCATTTGCAGCAAAAATTAAAGTTTTAACAAATATTTCAAGTTATTTTTAAAGGAAAACAATAATTCACCTACGTATGTGAGCTTAGTACTAAAAAATTAAAATTAAATCAATACGATTTTTATTGCTTATTAGTTGAATGAATAATCCATACCTTTTTTCGTGATATAAAAACATTTCTCCCTTTTCCAATGTATATAAGCTTTTCTGTAGAGGTTTCCAGCTAACCACAAGTTAAATGTCGACATCGTGTGGAGCAAAAGATAAAGAAAATCTTACGACATTCCTCGGAAATGTACAAGAGAGTTGGCAATGCGCTGGATTTTACGACTTCCATTACATTAAAATTCAATCTCAGCCTTAAATGCTGCTTCTTTTATTCCGCAGTACTAAAAGAGAGTAGCACTGCATTGGGGCCATAAAATAGCACGAAATACAATACGTCCTCGCAAAACATTCAGCCTCAATTTTTAAAGTACTTCTATAAAATTAGACAGCAGGATGCAAGATCAATTTCTACCTAATAGGAGTCAGAATTTATTTTTTTTCAATTATTTTCATTTTATTTTATTTACTATTCTAATACTCCAGTGAAAATTCTATAGCGAAAAAATGTTTCTTCCACTAGGGGGCACCAGGCACCTTCCTTTTAGGCACCTAGTAATCAGATTTAAGAATCATTTCCTACCAATCAATCCCAAGGAACACAAGCATTCAGGCAAATATTATTAAATAAATCTCTAACTTTTATTAAATATTTCCTTCTCTTTTTTTATTTCTTCTGTCTTTATTGACCGAAACCTTTACTTTGTTCAAAACCTTTACTTTTGGGGTCTATTCTGGTACCCCCGGTTGGGTTGGGAATTGGGTTGAGTTCCGTTGTTAACGTGCGGAACCCAACCCAACCGGGGTACCAGAATAGACCCCTTAGTGGCGGCCTCTCGAACCTTTTTCCTTGACATTTGCATTTCATATCGCACCTTGCCATGAGGCGGCAGGTAGAGTTCTATTCTTCCATGCAAGATGCTAAGATGGTGCGAAAGTAATAATGCGCGCGCACTATTGGTCAAGGTATTTTTAAGAGTACATTTTTCAATTCCGTGGCAGAGAGAGGGCAGCAACGCAGTATAAGCCAACTCACCTTAGTGAAGCATGAGCCTCTGTGGTTGGATCTACAGCAGAACAACAGACGGTGTTAGCCATCTAGCCTAAGCAGAGTATGAGCCTTCATGGTTTAGATTTCCATCGTCTGCAATTAGATGCTGCTTGTTAATCATCAGCTACACAGAATCCAGATGAGCCTGTCACTGAACGCGTTCCTCTTCTCGCCAAATATTCTTGTGCACATGGTAACTTTTGATACGAGTTGTATCGTTCTGCATATTCTTTTTGTTTAAATGTTTCAATGTTCTAATTGACGAGTTCATTTTGCACAATATACTTTGTTAAAATATGAAATAAATGTTTATTGATGGATATTTTGCCTGGAGTTTCATTTGCAACTTGCTAATCTGAGTCAATGATGAAGTAGGGTATTTTTGAGGTATCCTCTATCCCCTTCACTTTACAATAAATTGATTTCTTCCTACATATTTATTTACTAGCCGCCTTCGGCGACTAATTTGTTCGCCAGGAATATGATTTGAATTGAATCTTGCATCATTTTATATTCATGGTTCTCTTAACTTAATTTTAAATTTCAGATTGTAATAGATATTTAACCCATATTCTATTAGTGACCTTGGAAATCTTCTGTTCATTGTCTACATAAATGTTCCTAACAGAGTCAAACAACTGTCCATGTCATGTAACCTCTAATTCCATGTTTCCAGCACTATCTTCACTTTTTTATATCCTCTCGTAAAATATGCATTTGCAACATTAAAATGTTGCAGCATTTTTTATGGCCAGCGGCATGTTAGCTAGAATTTAACATGCTGAGAAAAGAATGAAAACATAGCAAACATAACCATTCAGCTTACTGGATATATTTCCTAATGTAAGCAAAGCAGTATCTCGGAGAGCAGAAATAAAATATGAAGGTAAAATGTATTAGAATATTATCTCAGATTACAGAAATGAAAGAGAAATATGCAATTAAATATTTGTTTAAACAATGAAAAAGGTATGAGTTGCATTGCAACAATGAAAAGTATTGTTGTAAATTATACCAAAAAATATTTTTAAAAGTTTATTAAAATTAGAGAAATTTTGCGGCAACTCAATTCATATCATTGAAAAGGTAATTTTTTTGCATTTTCAGATGATGTAAAAATGATTTTAGTTCTGTAATATTTTCGAAACTTATTAAGGGAAAACGCCAAAATTTCGCTTAATTTTTAATTAAAATTTCAAAAAAGTGCTCCGAGGTGTACATTCCCACCCTAGAAAATATGTTTGTGCCAAATTTCGTATCTCTAAGTCCCGCGATTTGCCCTGTAGAGAACCAACACAGACACACACACACATTCTCCTTTATTATTAGTAGAGATATATATTTCCCCCTTTTATAATGTGTATAAGCATTTCTGTAGAGATTTTCATTTAGCTACAAGCTAAGCAACTATATTAATGAAATAAGATTTAGAAAATCCTGAGACTCTCCTCGGGAAATGTACGAGAAAGTCGTGAGATATTGTAGTTCTCGATTTCCTTTAAAATGAAATTCATTCTCAGACATAGATTTGCTTCTTTCATGCTGTGGTACTAAAAGAGAAAGCACTATGGAATAAAACAAAACGAAATACAATATGTACTCACAGAAATTCCAACCTCAACATTTATACTACGGCCATAAAATTAGAAAGCAATATGTGAGATGACTTCCCACACAAAAACAGACAAAATTTATTCTTATTTTAAGTTCACATTTTTTAAACGTTGATAAATAATCTGTAAATGATTTAGTGAAAGTGATGAAAGCAAAAAGGCAGAAAATAAGTCCCTTTCAGTTTTACGAAGAGAGAAAATCAATCGCAAAAATCCTTTTCTCTTCAGTGCTCAGGAACATAAACATTTAGGAAATCTTTATTAAAAGAATCTATAACATTCCTAATTTTTTCCTTTTTATTTTTGTCTCCATTTTGTTTTTTATTTTCTCCATTTTCGTTCTTTCTGTCTCTAGTATTTATAGAAATCTTTTACTTCAGAGAAACGAATCCATTTTAACTTTGCTTTATTCGTGCTTAAAATGGCACTAGTAATGTTAGAGTGTATATTATTTTTTATAAATCATTTTGCGGATATATTTTTGTTCTTAGCAACGAAATGAATAACAATTCCTTTGTTAGATTTCCTAGAAAACCTAGTATTTAATCAATAATAAAATTTACCAGTATTTAGTCAATAATAAAATTAGCCCAGTATTTACTCATTAATAAAATTTACTCTATTATAAAATTCGTCCAGTTTTTACACTATAATAAAATTTGCTCAGTATTTGTTCAATAATTTTAGTTTTCTTCAATAAGTTTTATTTCTTTATATGCTCAATACTTTTCTAAAGAAATTAATTTCAATGAAAAACAATAAAATATTATTCAAAAATTCTGAATTTTGAAGACTTCTTTCGTAAAAAGTCACTGTTTACGACCAAGATTGTTTAATAAATCCTTTTTGCGATTAATTATGACAGAATTTCTTATTTATTTTTACTTCTACTTACTGTTGAAAGTACTGAATAAAATTGTTTTATTCAGTATATTCAACAGTAAGCTTACTTATTTGTATTACATATTATGTTGTAGAGATAAATCATTAAATGAAACATTTTTTTCTCTTTGTAATAATCTATTAACATTTAGATCCATTATTATTCTCATCTCAACAAACACCTAGTGATAAATGAGTCGCTTTTATACATTTATTTTAGTAACTGTTTTTAGTAATATCCTACAATTAAACGAATTTTTGAATGAAAATCACATTATAAGCTTTTATTCATGATGAGTTTTAATAGTATAATGATTTTGCTGTTCTTAGTGAAGAACATTGTTATAGTCACCTGGTAGCAATGTTGAATAATGAAAATTCAAACAATTAGATTTATTAAAGAAAAGTCTCTTTCGAAATTGCACGACGTCCCTGGGTTATAAGTCATAAATTTTCATCGTGGTCTGGGGACAAAAGCTACACCTCAGACGATGCGGCTCCTTATAGCTCTTCAAATCACACTAACGTAAACATTTTTCACCCTTAACAACAAAATTAAGTGGGTACCAATCCCACATATACTGTATTCCTTGCTTAGATTCTGGTTGCGTTGCATGATCCTCCAATGCTAAACAGTAACTCTGCTACCTGTCCGTGAAGGTAATGGATTTGCTTGGTAACAAATCCTCAAATTACCACATTCAGACTACACCTGTCGATAGTGTAATCAATATTGAGGCACTTATATTTATTATTATTATCAATATTGATCCAAAATCAGTCTCGGGGCATCCCAAACAGAGAGGTCCATTCCATAGGCAGTTGCCTACTCTGCTAATTGGTAATAAGGTCCTGCTAATCAAGAATCTGAAAGATTCGTAGGGCAGGAGTGTGGAGTGGTGATGTTAAAAAAAGCTGTTTTATTATATTTCTTACACTGAATCGAAGAAAATTAAAATCGCATAGTCAAGTTAGATTCTTAAAGTAACCATAATAATGGTTATGGTTACTTTAACCTAATGGTTATGGATACCTAATTGGTAATAAGGTCCTGCTAATCAAGAATCTGAAAGATTCGTAGACCAGGAGTATGGAGTGGCGATGTTAAAAAAAACTGTTTTATTATATTTCTTACACTGAATCGAAGAATATTAAAATCACATAGTCAAGACAGATGCTTAAAGTATCCTATAATTACAAAAACAGGAACGGAAATGTTTTCCATAAATCGACTCCCATCCATTTTTGAATGGACCAAAAGAACTATTACAAACAAAAATAAAATTTCAAACAGAAATATTCTAATGCTGGTGTTAAGTGATATTTGACATTTTATGAAATATTTAAAATTCCATTAATCGGCAAACATTCTTTGAAACTAGTTCCGTTGGTCGGCATACTTATTGTTTGAATTTTGCAATTGTACTTCCTTCAAATGCAGCCATTTTAATTTATTATATGTAACTGTAACCTATTTTAAAGACATTCTATTCATATATATTTGGAAAATTTTCTATTTTTATACTTAGAGAATTCACTACATAATATAATTATTCGTAGAATTCTAAAATGCTAAATAAGAATTTCTCAAAATGAAACAGATATACTATATTTTACATTGCCCGTATCTTCCTAAACGAATGAGGGATAGATAATGGTATTAATGAATTCATTCGAATAGCTTTCCAAAGACAATTGAGTATCGCAAAATTAATCGAACTGTTGGATTGTAAAAATAAAATGCTACTCTCCGTACAAACACTTAAAACGCAATTAAAAACCCTTCCTCCTTCTCCAAAGTAATTTAGGGTCCCGAGTTGGAAGACATCAACCCTATTCTTGATTGGACAAAATGAGTTCACAAAAGCCATTTCTTTAATTACGCGAGACACAAAAAAACAAGACCAGGTTCCGGCGACACAAATTCGGCGATATCCGACTTTATTTTCAATTGATCGAACGAAGGAAAAGTAATTACCTTTGTTCGTGGCCACTATCAGCGGATGCAAATCTTGGCCCAAGAACCCAGAGTTGACTCAGCTTTCTTATCTTAGTAATGAGAATTTTAATTAAAGAAGTGGTTTGGTAAAAATAAATCTAATACTATTAGGAGAAAAAGATTACAAACTTCGCTTGATTAACATAAAAACTAAGAAATTGGCAGATAACTTTCAATGAATTTTTGCTCAGTCTTAAAACTGGCTATCTTTTCTTAAGTCGTCTAATAGCGGAGTCACTGATCTTCATTATTTAAAAAATATATATTTAAAGACCTCGTTTTTTCATCAATGGTTTGTATTAGCCTTTTTAATTTTTAATAAAAAGCTAAATTAGATTCATCAGAAAGACTTGCTAAACATGAAATTGTTGAAACTGCAATTGGGTGTTCTTTTATAAAGAGCTGGTGAAATACACAACTGTTGCACATTGATTACACCTTAATATGGAAGAATTGATTGTCTTAACTCCGCACTTTTAAAAGAAAGATATTTAATATGTTCTAAATAATGAAATTTTCAATTATTCCTTTCACAATAATAAATACTCCAGTACAAATTTTGTTAATTTTCGATTAAAAAAATATTTTGTAAAGTTATCTTTGTTAGATAGCACTCTATTCAATCCCAGATGTATATATTGTGTACAAATTGCGTGTACCTATAGGTATGACATTCTATACAAAGGGAGAGACTCTCCCTTTTTTCCCTCACAAATGATACATATCTTTGATTTTTATACTTTTTGATCCAACATTTGATTGATTTATGTCTTTTTTCTTTTGACTTATTCCAATTTCAATTTATGAGGACTACTAGCGGCGATAAACTGCTTTCAAAGCTATTCCTCTAGTTTAAGATAATAATCGCATAGAATTAAATGGTTCAATATAGGCATTCTTTGGGCAACAGTAAAAAAATCCCTTAACTTCATTTTTAATCTATTTTTGTAAAATGATTATAGTAAGTGTGGCCAAAGAAATTTCCTGTCTGAGGATATAATAATATATTTTATACTTAATTTAAAACAGCGTAAAGGCCTTTTGTCTATTGTTGAAATAATTACTAGATAGCACCTAATTCTAAACACTTCCCTATCAGCACAAGTTATTGCAAGATATTTCAACAATATCGCACATTTTCGCGAAGGTGTCGTAGCTATATTGTAGGGGATTTTGTGCTAATAAGGTTGTTCTCTAACTGTAACTACGCAGCACTTTCCATTAAAAATGATTTCATACAACTCAATTACGTCGTTATAACATAATTTGTCTATTTTATGGCCCAAATACAGTGAAACCTCGTATAGCGAGCATTATTCGTTCCAGAAGCTAACTCGTTATGCGAAATAATTTTTCCTATAGAAATCAATGTATAATGCGATAATGCGTTTTATGCCGAAAGAAATACACAAACAATTTTATGTATAACGTTTATTCAAAGAACATTATATATAAGATCGTTAAGAAATATGAATCATCTTCATATTACCTTCTATACAGATTCAATCAGTATGGAATGCGGATAGGATTTTCAGAAATGAAAAGCGGAATGAGTGCTAAATACAGACATATGTACCTTGTTCTGTTATCCTTATTAAAAGAAATAAGTCAATTACGTTACGTTATTGACTTAAATATGTCAGTCAACTCGTTATGTCACATCATTTGCTACGTAGCGTATCAACAACTGTAAATGCATGGCAGAAAAATAGTTTTTAAAAAACCATGGTCTTAAATATGACTGGAATCAAAAAATGAAAATAACTAAAGTCATTCGTTCCATTCAAAACGTTTATTACTAGAAAAAAGAAATCGAAATAAAATATTTCATTCGATTAACAGTTAAAACAGTTTACAGTTAAAAGTGCACGTACAAGTATTAGACACCTAGTTTGATAACAATTAAAGCAAAATAAAAGCTCCGTGGATATGACAGTAGCAGGTGCAAAATCCGGGAATTCCCCTCTCATCGTCACTCATTATGCAAAACTTGGCTCATTAAGCGAGTCATTTTGTTACAACTTATTTGGCTCGTTATGCGAATCACTCATTATGCGAGGTGCTCGTTATGCGAGGTTTCAATATACCTCGAATAATTGAAACTACGATACCGGTCCAATGTAAGCACAGAGCGCAGGTCCAAATTCCTCCATATTCAAAGTGAATTATGTGAGTAACTGAATTAAGTGAGAGAGTTTGTTAAAAATAATGTTAATTGATCTGTCAACTATAATAATAATATTTAATCTGTCAACTATAATAATACTATCTAATCTGTCGACTATAATAATAATATTTAATCTGTCAACTATAATGATAATATTTAATCTTCCAACGATAATAATAATATTTAATCTGGATAATAATATTTAATCTGTCAACGATAATAATAATATTTAATCTTTCAACGATAATAATATTTAATCTGTCAACGATAATAATAATATTTAATCTGTCAACGATAATAATAATATTTCATCTGTCAACTATAATGATAATATTTAATCTGTCAACGATAATAATAATATTTAATCTGTCAACGATAATAATAATATTTAATCTGTCAACGATAATAATAATATTTAATCTGTCAACAATAATAATAATATTTAATCTGTCAACGATATTAATAATATTTAATTTCTTATAGTCATTTGATAAATCGCTGTTTAATATTTTGCGTACAATTTCTCAAAATGTTAATGATTTTAAATGTTGAAAAATCTACCAAAAGACCTTGGTTAAGTCTTTTGAAAATCGCTCGCATCGTTTCGTTTAATTCCTTACCGTTTTTAAGCAGTTTTAATAAAACTCCTTTAAATTAAATGGTTTACAATAAATATTTATGTTTAAAATACTATTATTAACTAAAAATCCAATACGAATGAGCTTTTATTTAAATGATGCGTGTTTTCTACATGACAGAAGATGATTCAAATTATATCATCCAATTTTTCTACTCTCAAACATAACATTAGCAGAAGTAGCTGTATAAATAAATTGAATAGAACCACTGTCCTCTGAAGTAAACAAAAAATAATGGTTAATAACGGACGTCCCTTCGAAAGCAGAATTACATGAGCTTAACCTTTAAATGCCCAGTGTTGTCTTTAAGCAACATACCCAATTTTGTGTTTTAAAATCTTGAGAATAAGACCGAAACTTTAATGCCTGTTGTTGTCATTACGATGCATATTGAATTTTTTATTAAATCAATTACAACATATAGAAGGCAGCCTGAGAGCTGATAAAAAATAAAATATAAATTGATGTTTTTCACTTGAGGCTGCATCTTTTTAGCTTTATTTCTACGCTTGAGAATACCATATTTTATTCTACAATGCTGAAGAAAATTCCTTATTCGTATTATTATTTATTAAAATTCATCTGTGTTTGACAATATGGAATTTTATCAAGTAAATTGTTTCTGAAATAAAGTCCAATGTTGTCAATTGGTAACAAATTGTTTTTTAGCCATAAACCGTATTTAAAACAAAATAGGATTTTTTAAATTATTTTTCCCATGTTATATTCAAGAAACTGAACTCGAAAAATATTTTTAAATAATTTTTTTAAAAATAGGGCTTTTAAGGGTTAATAGTTTTCTTAATCATGGGCAAAACTTGATTGAAAGTATGAAGAATTTTGAATAATAACTTTGGTATGTTGAACATTTATTTGTTACTCGTTTCAAAAATTACTTACTTTTAACCTTACAAAGTTAATTAGTCCGATTACATATTTTTAAAAATAAAAAATGTACTATTCAATAAAAAATTAAAAAGTTATATCAATGCTTTTACAATTTACTTTTAGAATTATCCTTCAAAAGATATTGATTAAAACTCTTTTATTTCAAAGCTATCCAAAAAGCTTTAAAATACAAAATCTCTCCGTTCTGCAGTGCTTAAGAATGGAAATCATAGTTTGAAATTCTTGTTCGAAGAAATTTGTCTTTTTTTCCAAAATACTAACACGTCAGCAAGGTAGAAACAAACAACAAATGTTGATTGACTTATATAGCAACAATGCAAAAGCGAAAATAATAAGGGTCTATTGTCTGTGAAATATCAGCCTAAAAGGAAACTATAAAAATGCTGTAATGCTAAAGATCGACTTCAAGAACAGTAGTCATGTTTCATAACATAAAAAGGAACGCAATATTATTAAGTACCTTTCCGGAAAAATTCTATTGCCTTGGACAAAAGCTTTTACACAAAATAAGATGGTGAAAGGGCAGACACTTTACCAAGGAGACTACAAAAGAATATAAACATTAAATTTTACTTTTTGAACTTTTAGATCCGGCTCAGAAATAAGAAAATTTAAGTCCTGTAGCAGAAGGGGCGAGATCAAACCAACAATGGACTTAGAGTGGGAGACATTTTTACGAAAGAACACAAAAGAAGAGTGTGTGGGGATTTTGTCATAAATCAAGTTATTATAAGCGGAGGAGCTTTCAGAATGAGCGCTAAAATAAATTCTTTAGAAACCTGAATCTTTTCATTAAGGAAATTCCCAAGAACAGCGAATAATTTTGTGCTATTGTCAACTGATGGAAGAAAATGGAGAGAATTTTTATAAGGATAATGTTAAGTTTTTAAGTAGCAGAAACCATTAAAAAACATTTAATATTCTTCTTACCTAAGCGGTAAATTACCTAGAGTAGGTTAAGATATATCATTAAAGCTTATGAATTTTTGATGCGTCTCAGTACTTCTACCATGTTAGATTGATGAGACAAAATGTGAGATTTGCAGCATGTTGTGATAAAGAGTTCGCAAACCAACTTGTTAGGAAATTCTGAATTTTAAGCTACGAAGCTTGCATCCTTTCTAAATTGTCTCTCGTACCTTTACTCTAAGATTCGAAGCATTCTTTCTTTAAGATTTTACGTCATTTCTTTGACCTAGTCGCTTCACTTGACATCCATATTAGCAGCTATTTAATCGGAATCGTATGACGTTGTCTATTCGATTCCCACAGCTGATATGTAGATCTACTGATTATTAGCAGAGTATATATATTTGTCTCTACTGTGTCATTTTGGTAGGTCCTCTAAGCATTTTCTCCTCGGAAAGACATCAGTGCCATGTAAGCTGCTGCTGGTACTGTACCTATAAGATGTAGGACAAGTATCAACCCTGTTAAATGGAAATGTGGTAATCTGTAAATATGTTCTTAAATGTGGTCGTCCAAATAAATGTCTCTTTTAACTTATATGATTCGTCATTTCTGAAACAATAAGAAATGCTGTATCTCATAGAAATTCCACTGCAAAAAGCCAGGACGCTTTTAGCTTATTATCCAGCAGCTCTTCATAACTAGTGTTATTCAAGCTGTCTGTCTCTACTACAAGGATTATATTTTTTACGAGACTAACAAGTGATATTGGCAAACTCGCTTCCTGTGCCTAACACAACTGAGTGTGAACAGTTTGATTTCATTTATTGTCTGTGTCATTTTATGTTATCAAATTTCAGTTGCATTTCATGACAATAACTGTATTAGATTTTGTTGTTTCTAAGCTACCAGAAAAACAATTCCCCTTAGGAAAGACAAGAATGACTTTTGTGAGACCTTAATTTTTACTCTGGGTTTTGTTCCAAGGTTGAATTGTTTCACATTTGATTCCAATTTTTCGACATGCACAGTGTATTGATTTATTTTTTCGACACATTTTGAAAAACGACCAGATCAAAATGTCATCTGAGTTGGAAATTTACAGCAAATGAACAAAGCAAAAATAAAATAGTCTTTATAACGGAAAGAAATCAATAAATTGTTCTTTAATATTGTCTTTCATAATAATAAATAAAATGATGTAAGCCACAACATTAAATCCGAATAGCACTAAAATGGTGGCATAATACATCACAAAATGCACTCCATTTTCACAGAAATATCAACCACTACTTGGACAGAACGATTTTAAAATTGCACGGCAGCATCTGAGATGAATTTCAAACCAATCAGATTTCCATTTGAGTTTCCGACTTTCACTTATTTTTTATCTCTGACAATCAATCAAAAAAAATCACTGTCCGAATGCTCTACTCTAATTCATCAAAGAGAAGAAAAAAGCGAAGAAGAAAGTCCTTCCACTTTCGTATCAAACAATCGGGCATAAGAATCATTCCTCTTCCGTCCTAAAAGACAGGCATTCGTGTTTTTCATCATTAGATAAATCTCTAACGTTTAAGAGATATTTCCTTTCTTCCCTTTATCCATGCGTTCTGTTTCTGGTATTCACAGAAAACTTTAGTTCAGAAGACGATTTTTATTCTTTCGATTTTCCTGCTTTCGGAGGTATAAGTAATGGTACTGGATACAATCAGCGGACCGAATGAGTTTTGACTGGAGAATTAACGGACTTAGATTTTTGTCATTAACTACTAAAGAAAAGTTTCGTTTGATAGATTTTCTAGGGAGTCCAGTATTTGCTCACTATTATTAGAAACTGCAGCAGCAAAAACAAATTGCGAAATATTTTTAAATAAATTCTTTATTTGAAGATCAATTCTTAAATATTCACTGTTCCAGCTTAAAGTTTTGTATATGAATACGTGTTATCTGATAAATTTTTGGAAGTATTTCTTGAATGTATGGTGCAGATATATCAGAAACTAAATAAAAAAATATAAAGTAATATTTTTATAATAAATCCTTTTTTAAAAGAAAGTAATTCTGTCAAGCAAAAGTTGTGTAATTCAGACGTGTTATTTGATTCATTTTTGAAATTCATAAAATACTCCAATAAGTTTGTTAGGTTCAGAAATACTAACCTTCACTTTATTCTGTAAATTGCTGACTACAGTTTAGTCGACAGACTATTGAAAAGTTGTCATCTTCATAATCATTCATCGATGTTTATCCATTCTGCACTTGTTTCTTAAAAATGATCTATCGATTCTAAGTTTTAATTTTTAAATTTCGGAATATCTCATCAGTGTGTTTTCAAAGTACGAATATTGTTTTATTACGCCAAATGTTATTTTAATATTTCTTATTTTAAGATTTAAGGAAGTATTTTCTATTGGTAATACTTAAAAGAGCTATCAAGTGGTCGGCTTATTAAGATGAAATGTTAGATGAAGAGGGATTATTTATGGTTCGTTGAGAATGTGTGCACAGAATTTTTCGCTTACATATGCACTCTGGGGATTAGCAGTAAAAGTCAGCAGGTGGTAACGATAAAGATAATTGGTGTTAACCTGAGAAATTGTTGGCTTTCAATTTATTCAGTAAAGTGCTCATGTAAGCACGAAACCTTGTGCGCACATTCTTAACCCACCTTGCGCAATATCAGTTCAATCTGCAGAACAAATAATTATTAATGCCTCTTGAATATATTTTGTCACAACATTTTGATGACTTTTGATGTCCCGTTGTTCCGTAGCAAATTTGCAGGGTGTTAAGCGGTGCTCACATTATCGAATGGGATAAAATTAAAAACTTAAGTCTCGTTGAAATAAAATTGCCGCAATTTATTGTGAAATTTTAAGATTCAAAAGTATGATTTGCTGGATCATCGTACCTTTTTTGAAGCTACTAATTCCTACTATCATTTTTGACTCTAAAAACTGCATTAATATTTGCATTCATTTTGAAACCCAAACTACATTTAATAAATTGATATAGCATATACAGTTAGGTGGTTAGGTTAATTCATTATTTCTTCGAACAACTTCATACAGGGTGGTCCAGCGGGTAATTTTTGAAAAACAATCTAATAGATGGCGCTAGCTGCGAGCAGTTGAAACTAAACTTGGTGTGCATGATCATTAGAGCGGGAAATTGTATAGGTGTGTGTTTCGTTAGAGAGCGGTGAGTTTAAGTATGTTTTTCAGTAGTGATTGTCACCAGGGAGCATGAATAAATATTCAACAGATATTAGAGTGTTTATTGGGCTCGAAGTAACCAAATGCCATGAAAATATTAAGGCAGTGCAACGGCCATGGCAAGAGGAGTTTCACAAAAAGAACTGATCGGATAAAAAAGACCATAAAAATGGTAAGCCAATTTTCGAGTTTTCACAATACTTCGTATTGTTTTTCTCCTCCACGTTTGTCATCAAAATTCGTTTAAATCCTCTTATTTAGGCTGTATGACAAGTTCAAACGCACTGGATCGGGGCGAAACCATAAAAAGCCATGGCCACGGCCACTGATTCTGTGGAGAGTCAACAATTTTTTTGCTGCTAATCACTTACTGACGCACTTAAACTCTCCGCTCGCTAACGAAACACACATCTATACAATTGCCCGCTGTAATGATCATACACTCCAAGTTTGGTATCATTTGCTCAAAGCTAGCGCCATCTATTAGATTGTTTTCCAAACATTACCCGCTGGGCCACCCTGTATGTAAATATTTCTTTTTTCCACAACCTTCAAGAGCTTTTCGTTGAGGTCCACTTTAGCCGCAAATCAAATTTAGACAGCGTGAAAAATGAGAAATATAAACGCACAACACTCCTCGAAAGTGTTCAGGGTCCGATTTCTCATAGGACCAACCTAGGCCTTGGCCTAGAGCGCAATAGTCAGAGGTTCAGAATTTCAGGATTATTTTGGAAAGATCATACAAAACACTTTATTATAGTTTTAGACACATGAGTTTTAGACATATCCATTCACATTAAATAAAATGGTGACACATTTTCGTTGCCCATTTCTATAGTTGCGATGAATGCAGAGGAGAGAGCGCAGAATTAAGTGCTTTGGCTAGGGTGTAGAAATGTATAAATCCGGCCCCGAAAGTGTGCAAGTAAGACTGTAACAAATTGCCTTTCACAATTTCCCTTGCATTAAAATTCCTTCTCTGCTTATTGTTACTTACTTTTATCAAGCAGCAGTTATAACGAGCAGAACTTTTTGGGTAGCATAAAAATAAATACGAAATACGTTTCATCATCACCGAAATTCCTGCCTTTGCTTCTATAGTACGAATATAAAATAAGACAAAAGTGCGTGATGTCACTTTCCACCCAATAGGAGTCAGATTTGTTTTTATCTTTTACAACCAATCAGGGAATGTCGCTAGCTTTACGCATCACCGAAAGTTACCAGGGCAAAAAAGCAGAAAAATAAGACTTTTAGGCTTTTGAGAAGTCAGCAATCAATCGTAAAAACCATTCATCTTCAGTCCAAATGGACACTAATATTCAGGATACCATTATAAAATAAATCTCGAAATTTTATTTATCTTTTTCCTTTTATCTGTATATTTTTCCTTTTCTTATTGTTACAAAATTCGTCTTGCGGGTGTACTTTAATACCAGTTAAAAAGCAGGAAAATAAAAAAAGAATGTCTCTTTATTCCACAAGGCTTTCAGCAAAAACACTAACGTAGCACAGGAAACAAAACTAGACAGCTCTTGTACAAATTTGGGACAGAGATCACCAATAAATCTGAGACACAGAGCTTTCAATAGCACTTAAATGTTTTTCAGTTCACCAACTGGCTTCCTGATCAAAGTCCAACAGGCTACTCTTGCTTTGAGAGCTTGCTTTTATACTTTTTCAACAGGAAGTGTCGTCATTACATAGGAAATGATGTAACCTATGGAAGGTTCATGAAATTACTGGCTCCCAGTAGAAATAGGTCCACAATTCTTGATTTTTCTAGAAAATTTCTTTTGCCGCCAAAGTCTCCAACTCTGTCGCCAATTCGCCAAAATGATCACCAAATTTGTCGCCAGTATTAGCATGTCATTGAATCAACTTTACAGCTTTGTAACATTATTCTTTCTTTTTCTCGTTTTCAATAAAATCTTTATTTTAGTTGCATAAATTCTATTGCTCCTTTTCTACAGTCTATACTGAAATTTTACTACATATGTTGCTGGATACAAGCAGAGCATCGAATAATTAATTCACAGAGAATTACCATATTGGAAGAGAGAAAATTAGAGAGGGATCACAGAGAAAATTACATAAAAAGATTCATCAGACATATTTCCTGGAGCTTCCAGAATTTTGTCACTAATATCAGAAATAAAATTTTGACACAAAATAATAAATATCAATGAATACTCTTTATTTTCAAATTAAGGAGATATGAGTCATGCTTTAATAAAATCTCCTCCTCTTAGAACGTTTCATAATACGGTTGTCATGTATTACACGCGCAATAAATGAACATCAATTTTAATTTAACTTTCTAGAAATTTCAAATATTGTAAAATTAGAATGTAAAATGTATTGTTTAGTTAGAAATAAATATTACATCAAGGAAAATTCTAGAAAACATTCTTCCATTTCATTCATTCAATACCCAGACGAGCCGACTCAATCTTTTGGCTTCAGAATGTAGGTTGACTCTCCGGGTGAGCATTCCAGCAGACAGATCGAAATGGTAAAACTGGAGAAGGAAATTAACACCAAATATTGAAGGACGAAAACAATTCTACAATGTTAACAAGATAAAAGTAGGCTTACGAATTTTAAATCCTTAAAATTTAGATGTTTTAAACTAAAAAGTAGAAGAATTTATTGAATTAAAAATGCGATGGCTAAAAAAGTTTTTAATAAAAACAAATATAAATAACACATATAATATATGGTAGAAAGTTACAGATAGCAGCAACAATAAAGAGACTTCAGACAAATTTAAATAGTGAGAAAACGCACAACATAACTGAAACAGAAGAAACCCAGCAAAAATGCAAATAAATAAAACACAAGCAAAAGCAACTTACAACACCAAATAAAGGGTGAAAGAACAAGTATAAAAAATAAATATATAAACCAAAAACCAAGACACAGAATGGTAAGCATCAGAATACAAGGTTCAAAATAAAAATAATACACAAAATAAAACAGGAGCACCACAAAGAAAATACAAATACAAAAACTATAAGGAACGACCATCAAACGAGGACCACCCAAATAGCCTTGACATCCCAAAAATCAAAACCCAAAATCAGCCCCCACAGTCTGTAATTTGAATGTAAATTTTCTTTGGTATTTCACAGCACTCTCTCTTCTTGAGCAATGACCTTTCGTTCCTTAAAACATTCATAAACCATTTATTTTTATTTTCTACTGAAGGCTTTGTCAAATGAAAATCCGTTGTAAGTCTATGTTCAAAATATAATGATCGACATCGCCATTGACTCCTCATTAATATAATGGAATGGAAGTACTCAAGCGATGCAAGTAAGCCATAAATGAACTACGTCCTGTGACAAAATAAACCAAATATTTATTTAGGGTCAATATCTCAAGACCAGGAGTCGGGAGGAAATCCTTGGCTCTTTTTTCCAATTTCGGAGTCCAATATTCTTCCGTTAAAATCAGTTCTGAATACATCATTTTTTTTAATTTTATTTTAGTGCCCATGCCGGACCGACCTACCCGCAAGGGTGTAAGGCCCTGAGCGGGCCGACAGGGAAAGAAAAATCCACAAAACTATTGAAACGACAAAACGATCAATACAAACTATAAAGTTAAAATCCTTTCTCCGAAGTGAAAACCAACACCAAAAACAACAAACTGATGAACAATCAATCCTGGGTCAGCCGGTGCAAATGCCATTACTGATTTTACAAGCCTGAATAAGTTTGGATTGGGCCTGGACATTATATCTTAAATTTTTAAACCAGCTTTTTCTGTATTCCTCAGACGGTTCCTTTAAGTGAAATTCAGCAGTAAGAGGACACCTGAGCACATAGTGGTCGGCATCCCCTACCAGGCCACAGGCACAAAGTGGTGAGCCCAATTTTTTGAACATGTGTAGATAACAGGGAAATGGTCCATGATTAGTTAAAAAGTAAATTAAAAATTTATTGGTGATTAAAAATTTTTTGTCGACGCCGGCAACAAAACTTCTGATTCTATGTCCTGATTCAGACTGAGAGCCATCCCAGAACTCTTCAAATTCTCTAATTAGGTTTTTGGAAATTCTGTATTTAAAACACGAATAAGGAGTAGGCAAGTGAATATGCCATTAAAATCATCGCTGATTACGCCATTAAAATTATTGTCAGTTTATTCCAGAAAAATTCTTATCTTTCCATCTATCAATTTGGTTTGCCCATTGAAAAGAACCAAAATTTTTGTAGTTTACTTTTCAAATATTATAATGATAAATAATTTTTTTCTCTTACTGTAAACGTAGTAGTTACATTATAGTTAAACATTTTGCTGCTGCTTAAAAATACTTTTGAAAGTTTAGAAAAGGTTTGAAAATAAAGCGAAAGTTTTAGTGTATTTGATGAAAAATCATAAAAAATTTTGCCTTACACAATGCGTTGCCTCAGGTATGCTTATGAGTTAAGAACTGTTAACTGTGAGTTAAAGCGCTAGTATTGGCCATTTTTTAATGGCACTGTTTTTCTTTCCATACTAGGTACTTATTTGTTTATAGAATTACAATTTGTGAAACATTTAAAGTAATTTATTTCATCCATTTTGTTTCGTATAGTACAGAAATTAGGCCCTCTCACTTTTAATCGGTTTCCTGCTTCGTAAACTTCAATTTTATTCTTCGAAAAGATTTGAGGAAATTGTATGGAAAATATAAGCTAATTAGTGACTTACGATTTCAGTTGATGAGCATTTAACAATTCTAATTGGGTTGAGAATCGAAAATTAAAATTAGTTTGTTGGATTAATATTTGGAATTGCAATGCTTGTCACAGAATGCCACTATCTAAACCTGAATCAAGTATTTCTCGCATTTCAAAAAGTTGGCTTAGCATTATAACGCGGGAAGTTCTTCGTCCAGTACCTAATTAAAGTTCCTAGAATAGAAAACACTTTTTGAGACGAAATAGTTCCGTAATTCTTAAATGTCATATTAAAACTATTTCAAAGAGTATTTTGAGTTAAGACGGTTAAAAATACACACAAAAGTTGTCACTCAATTATGAATTCAAAGCAAAATATTTTAGCAACACCTGGAATTGTATTAAAAGGTAAAAGCAAAAACAGCGCACATGTTCAAATTAAATCACGAGATGTCATGTTCTTCAAACCACTTATTTCTCACATACTTTTAAGAAGCAAAATGTCAATTAAAATCAGTCAAACAGAAGCGTTTTCTTCAAGCTCAGGTTTTCAACTGACGGAAGCGTTTTAATTGAACTCCGTGTAATAAATACAAAATATGTCCATCACTCGAAACCATAAATTCATTAGCATAAAGGAGCTTTGGAGTGAAAATACAGAATTTTGCAAACTATTGATTCAGAGTTCATTAGTGAACATATTGGAGTGTAGTTAGGAAAAAAGTAAGAAATCTTTTTTTAAATTAATTATAATGCCTCTGCAATAATATGTCTTTTTATTATTTAATATTTGAATGAACATTAGTAAATTATACATCATATATTATAAAATTCAATACAATTTTGAAGCTTTTGTTTATTTTTTGTTTGTGTGCATAAAAATAAACCATGTCCTTCACATATTGCGTTTAGGGTGCAATTTTTGGGCAATGCTTATGTTATGTTATTATGCACATATTAATGTCTTTTAGATGGTCATACATATATATAGATATGCGTTGTCCGAAAATCGCTCAGAATGTGACACATAAAGAAAACTATAGAGCTTAAAAACAATCAACTAGAATTCTTTTTCTAGATTGTATATTCCAGACTGATTTCAAGGATAAGATCTTTAATGCCGTGAATATTAAAAGGGAAATGGTTGTCATTGAGAGTCTTTAAAAAAACATTGGAAGCCGTTAAAAAATCATTTCTATTATTTCATATTTTTTAATTCTGTTAGCTTGACTAAAAATTACGTTTCTAAAACCTCTAGAATCTATATTGGAATGATAATCACAAAGATTTTTACACTTGAAATTAAATTCAGCTCTTTTATCGTACAGGCCAATCAAAGTTTTTTGCTTAGTAGTTTCAATTTTAATATCTTAAAAGGTACCTTTATTTTGATGAAAGTTCGTTTTATTAAGTTTAAGTTCTTTTGGGTAACAATTAATAATGAAATCTAAGTTGTCAGAATTTAAAATAAGCAAATCATCTATGTATCTCTATCCGTAAATTAGATTATTTCTAATAATTTTATCCTCAAAAAGTGCAAGAAGATATTGGCTAGTTAACTGGAGAATGTAACAACCATCGAATTCCTGAAATCTGTTTAAAATATTAAATACCATTAAAAAGATAGTTTCTTTAATGCTGAAATTACAAAATTCGAAGCAGTCAGTTTACTATGTGAACAACGTGTGAGAGAAATTAAAAAACACTTAACTCGTGCTCTCCTAAAATACGTCAAATGTGTAACACGAATGTGGGATTGAATTCCATAATTTGTAGGACGTAAAAGCATGTAATACCGTAGGGTATTTTAAGAAAAGCAGTAGTTCGTTATTATGTGATATATTTATAAGCAGTTACGCGTGTCATGTGACTGTGACGTTACATGTATTCAGTTCAAGATTTTGTCATTTTCAGAGGGATTAAAGTGACGAGAATTTCTGCTTTTTATCGTAGTCCATTCTGGTAGTAATTAGAAAAACATATTTTCCTTTCATATACAATCGCCCTTATGTATTCCTAGTAGAATACTCTGATTTATAGCTGGCCTCCAATTAATCTATTTAAAGATAGATGTATGTGTGGGAATTGATAATGCGTTTCATTTAATTTTTAACTTTGTGTTTTCTAATTTATTGCATTTACCAACCGGTTATTATGCATTATGCTATTGTCTTGTAGCCGTTTATAAATTAATCAATAGAGCAATGCATTGAAAAATTATTTTTGAAAATCAAATTCAATCTTAAGATAAGTTAATATATACTAATGCAATGTATTTTTATGTAACCTGCATCGTTTATAGAAACATAGCACTTAAAAATTATATAAAGAGTGTCAGGAAAACATTTTCCTTGCAGAGTAGTTAATAGATGGACTTATTTTGCAAATAATCTTCGAAACCTCAAAGAATGTTTTTAATAATTTTTAACTCTAACCATTCTATTAAATTGATTATTTTTATCAGCAGTTCCAACTATTTCATAAATTAATTTGGTACTCCATGCTAAATTGCAAGAATGATTCCTTACTATTACACGCTTTGTAAACATTTCTTTTTTTACCATTTAAAATGCTTATGAGTTTTATTATTGAAGTTTCCAGATAGTCACTAGAAAAGCGTTGAGAGTATGGAATGCAGAGATAAAAAAATTCGACATTCCGAAATTTTGTGAGTAACACATTGCATTTCATGATTTCCTTTACATTAAAATTCACTGACAGCTTTAAACATTACTTTCTTTCGAGCTTCTACATTGGAAACGAGATTTATTGTATTAGTCTCTTAAAAAAAGAAATAAATGCAATCCGTCTCCATAGAAATTCAGCCACAACTTTTATAAATTATACTATAAAATTAGACAGCAACATGTAAGATGCCTTTCGTCTCAATCGCAGTCAGATTTTATTTTTATTTGCCGTTTCAGACTTTTATTTACTTATTCATATTTTACAATTAATCGGTAAAATCCAAAGTTCAAACGCTCAAATAAAGTTACCAAAGCTAAAAGGTAGGAAAAAATTATTGTTTTCCAGTTTTAGAAAATAAGGCATTCATCCATAAAAATCATTCTGCTTCAGTCCTAAAGGGCAACAAGCATTCAGGAAACCTTTATTAAATAAATCTCTAAATTGTACTCGATTTTCCCCTTTGTTTCCTTTTATCTTTATATTTTTCCCTTTTTCATTCTTTCCATCAGTCGCATTCGCTGAAATCTTTCATTTGGAAGAATTAATTCTATTTTTTTTTTCTTCCTCTACTCCTGATCGAAATGGTACTAATAAAACTACTTGATACATTCAGTGGATCGAATTATTTGTGCCTCGAGAATTATCGGACTTGAGTTTTTATTATTAACAATTAAATGAAAAATTCAGTTTAGTGGAATTTCCAGAATGTCCAGTATTTAGTCATTACTATTAGAAAGGGGGAACCGGAAAAAACTATACATCCTTGAATAAATTTGTTAGTTTATGAACGTCTTTTCTGTTTTGTTTATTATGTATTCACATACCGCTTTCCGGTAACCCTCCGATTTAAGCAATCGCCACATCCGTTTGGATTTTGTATCAAGATCGAAGTTCGAACCGGTTCTTTCTTTAGTACACAAAGCATTGAATTCTGTGTTCTTTGAGTTAGTTTAATTCTTTTTATTTAAAATGACTCTTAAAACGGTTTAATTCCTAATGGATCTATTGTAATTAGCTAAATCATTTGGTTAAAAATTTCACCGGCAGTGATTATCTAAATTGTATGATTAAATATTTAACCGCCAAACAAGCCTTAGAGATCGCGATAACGAACAAATATGGTAACCTTTCCACAAAATGAGCCTCTTATGTTAACTAAACATTGAGAGCTATAGCAATAAGAACATCAAATTTAATATTTTCAAAGTATCCTTAAAGCATAATATTAAAAAAAATTATTTTAAACATTTATTAACATCTTTAAACAGAGTGTTGAAATTTTGAAGATTCCCATAGACGAAGCATTGTACAGGAATCCGTCGGTATATCGGAAGTTCTACATTAACCCAAATAAACAAAACAGAACACTCGTCCATAGATTGTTTCACGAATACTTGTCTTTTCCATAATTCTTGGCAATATATTTTGAATTGCTTCAATTAATTCCTTTCATTCAGAAATTTCCAATAGTAAATTAACGTGTTTGCGGACGTTAGAAAGAAAAGACAAAGCAAAACGAAAATGCTTAGTGAATCAGTTAGAAATTACTTTAAAGAGCAAAATAATTTCAAAAAATTAAGTCCTGAATATTTAAAAGAGATATAACGATTTCTGAATTAATTGTATCCTTTATTTTTGGCAGACATGATTACTCGACTTCAAGAACTCAGGTTTTGGATCTAATTCATAACTTTAGTTTCAACCTCAGTTAGATTACAAGATAATAAAAGTATCTTCACTGATTAGGAAAAAGGATTTTTCTGCAGTTATGAATAACGCAATAATATTGAAAAACGGCCTTATAAAGATGTAGATTTAAATATTGTTCTAATCGAACTGTGTCTATATTTCAATTAATGTCATTAAATTTACAGTAAATAGATTTTCTTGATTCTTCATCAACACAATCTGATTCAGATATTCACTTAAAAATCTGACGATGACCCGAATTACCTATTCTTATTTATGAAGGATGTAGAAGTTCAGGAATAGTCAGAATTGTACAATAAATGAAAATGAAAGCGAATTAAGTTCTATATAAATGCTTACATTTAACGTTGAAATGTAACAGTAACAAATAAACTAACTCATTTTGGAGTAGAATAAACACGATTGTTTATAGCTCCCGATTTTTTATTGTACATGAAAACACGTTTACTGGCATGTTAATAGATTTAGAGTCAACATATTATTCTCTTACATAAGAGAACCTTCAGATGGTTAAAAAGTGGTGAATATAATGCAAAAAATTTATTTCTTCAAATTTAATACGAATATAGTTATGTTTTTATAAATGCTATAATATTAATTAAAATATCAATAAGCATAAGGAAACAATTATCATTCATCAATTATGTAGCAAAACGCAAAGGATTGAGTACATGAAAAAAATTGTTTAATTTTCATGTACGTGAATCTTAAGCTAATAACGGGCATTAAAAATTCCTTGAATTCATACAAAAAATGTTCTCGTTTATGAGACATGTCAATACTTTACTAGCCCTCTGACTGTCGAATCTTTTTAAATAGTTATTTAGATGCAACATTTGCAAACATGCTCAAATAGCATTGAACCACACGAAGTATTATTTATAGGCGAGGCTTTATTAGTATAATACGATTCAATGCTCTAATTTCTGTAGTTTTTTTTAATGGGAGTGGGCGGTGATGCCGACTCTCATGTGTAGTCCTCAATTCGAGACTTACTTCTCAATTTTTTTTCTTCAGTGGACCTTATGCACCATTTGGGTTCGAGAGTTTAGAAAAACAGCTGTGGCGAGATAAACAAAACGATCGGCCTATAAGTGACTCAGAAATAAAAGCTGTTCTGAGTCAGCTGTTTAAGACTGATCACTGGCTGCCGCCGGCAGGTCACGTGTCGGAGGATGTGACATCACATGCATAAGGTCCATTGGAGACAAAGCGGCTTTACAGCAAGCATACGTCTCAAACATACTTTTCTACTAAACTAAACCTAAACCTAAACCAATGTTCTTATTATGGCATCATCGCCAGCTGTGTTGTTAGATATATTTGCTATACTCATTAGTTTCCCTCCAAAGAAGTAAATTTCAATTGGGACGGTATCCACATCTTACCTGACAGATAGGGAAAGTGTGTAGCTAGCAATGACTATTACTTTGAATAAAGCACTACTATTACTTCTCTTCCATTTCTCGTGTTTTCTTTTCATCCAGTTTCCGCATTTTTAACCGGTACACCTAGTATAAGCAAAAAAACATGCGGAAAAATTGGGGATTTTTAAGAAAACCTTTATATCTTCCCGAATATTTGTGTTGTTTCTTTGCGAAAATGTATGCAAATATTTCGGACATCAAGCAAAACCAATGATGAAAGTTGCAAAACATTATCAACTTTCTGTGAAAAGAGGTGAGTGCTAAATCATTTTCTTCTTCATCAATTTCTAATCGGTCCCTAAATATCCTCGTGACCGAATATTCACCGTAAAATGCAAGAGCAAGCCTCTTCTTTACATGGTCGTAGTTCAAAGAAATCCATTCTGTCTTTCGGGAAATATTTATAAAAATGTGCAAATTCTAAGTTGTTCACATTTTTCTGTAACCCACCTGCATATTATTGACTTGTCCATCCAACCGGTTCGGTTGCCGTAATGGTATCAGGTACAGGGGCATGAGGCGGTTTTCTGTATAACATTGACTAAAGAACTGTGAATAAGCAATTTAAAAAATTTTGAACCTTTTATGGAGAGTTCTTTCATGTTTATTAATTTTCTATTTCAAGTGACGATCGTTTGTACTTGCTTCGCGAAGTAAAATTAAAATGCTTAGCAAAAAAGAACTTAAACCAAACTTTTTTGGCTGTTGACTTTAATTGGCATTTGGCTTCTTAAAATTACCTGAGAAATAAATGGTTTGAAAAGCGTGACATCCCACAATCTGATTTGACTTTCTAGAGTGTTTTTCTAATTTTTAGTATAATGTCAGTTGTTTCTGAAACATTTTTTAAAAACTGGGTTTTCGTGCGAGTCTGAAAGATGTGACAGTTTTTGGTGCGTATTTTTACCATTGCATTTCGAAACTCGAAACACTCTTTGAAACAGTTTTAATTTTTCTTCAAGATTTACGGAGCTGTTAGTGAGCAAGAAAAAAAATGTTTTCTATTTTGAGAATTTTAATTAGGTAGAGAAAGAAGAATTCTCATATCTAGAAGTTAAGTCGACAGTTTAACTGGTGAAACTTTAGAACATAACATTCTATTACAAACATTATCCTTCGATACTTTTCAAAATCTAAAAATAGTATCAAATCTAAAAAAACAATCGAACGAACCCATTTTATTGTTTGATTCAGAAACTAAGTTGATTTTCTTAAATTCTCATTAACTGAAATTTTATAAATGCATAAATAAATCTAATTATTGATATCATTATGTAAGATCTTCGAAAATTTCTATGATTTAAATTGAAATTAAATTTGATAAACATAAACTTTAAAAAAATAAAGACAATTTTATCCGCAGAATGAGTCGAAGTAGGGCGAATAAATTTGTTCGAATGCTTTACAAACAGTAAATCACAGCAAACAATAAATTAATAATTCGAAAGTAACAGTTACTGCGTTTAAAATATTATCGTTTGTTAAAAAACGTTATTATCGTTTGTTGTTTGTTTAAACCTCTCACTCTAGTGAGAGATTTAAATTGCCTTATAATGCAGATACTGCACTGAAATGGCGGGTAAAATTCTGACAAAACTTCTTATGAATAATGTTTATTTTCTCTGTTTTATTCTTTGCGAAAACTCTATATTATTCATGTAAAACAACAGCAAACCGTTCAGAGAATTCGTTATGATTCTTCATCAAATACGCTTCAGCTTTTACTTTAACATTAAATTTGGCTTCTTTGTCAGAAATATTACTAAACACTTACTGTAATGAACATTTCACAATGAAATGTTGATAAACGAAAATCGAAAGAAAATTGAAAGTTATAATCTTCTTTCTCTTGTATACAAAGCAAACAAACAGAAGGGGCTTTCATGAAATTTTTCTGTTAATATAGAAATAATTTTTTAATAACTATTAGCATTAGTTTCTTTTTCAACAATGTAAGAAATCTGAAATTACGTTAATGAAGTATAAATTGTTTTAAATGCGATTTGTATCCGTTTTTCTTAATTATTTAAATATTTCTGTGAGGTTTTACTGCATTATCAGACAAATTTAAATTTAAAAACATTTACAAGAATTCCGTCTAAAATTTTCACAGGTTAAAATACAAACAAATGTTGTAAGTGTATTTAAAAAGCTTATGAAACTATTGCTCTGAACAAAAATATCTTAAAATTACAAAGCTTGTAAGCCGTTCAAATATTTTCTGTATTGAATATATGCACAAAGAAATAACTGTTAAAAATAAAGAAAACCATATGGCATTATGTTTGTATTAATAATTTTCACAATGTTTGTAATAATCATAGTTCATAATACAGCTGAAAAAAATTTTTTTTCGTAACACTTTGCTCCTTGTTCAGTTTATAAAACCATGTGAAAAACATAATCTAAGTTCGCTTACAGAATATTCTCTAAAATAAAAGAATGAGACTAAAACTATCGATTTTGCTTATTTTCAATCCATCGCTGGATCAATCACTCTGAAAAAAATAAATTATTATAAAGAATCTATGCCATTGCTGAAATTATTTTATATTAAAGGAAATAGATAAACATTTTCAAATCGTTCTAACATTTGTTTTCATTTATTATTAAGTATTATTGAACTCCAGAGGTCTTGGCTCTATCTTTCCTTATCCTGTTTAAAACAGCACTTCAGAAATTCTCGTACTTTTTGACGTACCTGTAATAAAAAACAATAATGATAAAGATACTTAAATGTAAAAACAAAATTTCAAGATAAATAAAAAATTAACAAATAAATTAATGTCACAGATTAAAACTTAATCTCAAAATAACTCATTTTCCTTAGAAATTCAAAAATTTAAATTGGGTTTTGTTCACAAAATACAAGATTCTTTTTGTTTCTGCTTTCTTCGTAATGTTAAATGTTCTTTAAATGCAACTTTTGATATTTCTTTAAATTGTCATTCGTCAATAAAAAATTATCAAATGCTGTTAAAGATACAGCAAGCAATTTAGTAATATATAAATTTAACAAAAACAATTTTTTAAAACTCACTTCCATTATTATACTAAAAATTTGGAATCTTGAAATCAATTTTTCTGAAATCTACTACCAGATGGTGTGATATTTGTAACAAATTAAAAAATATTTTGTATAATTATTAATTCCAAGAGATTAAATTATGAAAATATTTTAAGAAAAGAAATTAATTAGATAAAAAAATCGTTTGGCCATAAAAGAAATTAATTTAAAAATATCGTTTGGAAGTAAAAAATATTAATTAAAAAATCGTTTGGCATCAATTCTTTTCTAAAAGTTATAAAAATAGAGTGACAACGCCATATTTGTTTTCAGCTAATATTTCCTAGCAACGGAGAAGAAGAAATGTTATTAATGTGAATTTCGAAATCAGTGAATGTAATGTGTGTGATGTACGTGTTTGTGTAAAATATCTGTGTTGTGGAAATCGTCAAATAAATATCTTATTTTTGTAAAGAAGACTCACAATTCTTAATGGGATACTTTAAATACAGTACAGTGGCGTATGGAGTCAAAACTTAATTAAATTAATCGATTAACTGATAAATGACTTCTGAAATTATTAAATTGTATATCGTCATCGAGAATGCATAAGTGTACAAGATTTCAAAACTTCAGCACAACAGATTTCAAAATCGATTAGAAAATTCCATCTTTACAAAGATGAAATAAAAGCTTATAATAAATACAAAATAGATTAAATGGTCGTTTATGGCATATTCAGCAACATAAAAAGCATTCTATACAAAGAAATTCCTCCAAAAAGAAACGATAACTAATCTTGAAATGTTGAAAAATATAGATGATTATCCTTAAAAAAGATATCTAACTGAATTTTGTTTTAAAATTGCTCTTAAAAGTTTTTCTTTGTTCTTCTTAAGAACTCATACTAATATATTACATCGTCGCAAAATCTCCAGAAAACTTATTCGTCGAATTCAAAGATCTCATTTAAAATCCTCTTGCTAGGTTTACTTAAAATAAATTCGTTTCGATGCTCAATATTTGATATTTCCCTCGAGTTCAAATAATCTTTCTTCGTCAAATAAGGGTTGCATCTATCAATTTACTTTGATCTGAACATATTACATCTTGTGTTTATATTATGTTATACCAACAAATAGAATGAAGTTCAAATAAAGGAAAGCCATGGGAAAAATTGTTCCCTTAACTTTCTTAGAAAATAACTCAAAAGCAATTGTCTTTTTGAGATTTTTTTTCAAATATTCAGGGATGAATCCGGGGTTTGTCAACAGAGATTCGTTTCTTATTTATTCGTTGATAATATTTTAAGGTTGTTTTCTCTTAATATTCCTTTTTGGTATTTTAATATGCTCTGTTGAACTTTTTAATATAATAAGAATTGTTATTCCTTATAGATTATATTATTCTTTTCCACACATTGTTGTAACTCCTTATAACTATTAGATTAAAAACAATGGTCTTTATGAATTTTTTACAAGTATTTATTGAAGAATCCAGGAATTTACCATCAGATTATATTTTTAAAGTTATTTTATCGTATTATTCCTTTCTGATATTATTCATCTGTTGAATTCTTTTAGATAATAAAAGTTTTCATTCCTTATAACTATTAAATTCTTCTTATCCACTCATTGCTGTTTTTCTGTTACGATTGGCTTGAATAAGATGACTAAGTAACATGATGGTAAGATGATTGATGAATAAGTAACATTCTAACCATAGAGCTTACCTCTTAAGTTTACAAATGTTTTTTATTTCCTGCTAAGAATATTGTTACAAAAATGTAATGTAGCTTTCCTGCCTTACTGGTCTTATGGTTGATTAGGAAGAGAGTTTTACAGGGATATGTACGGAAGGCTGTGGACGGCACGGTCCCGAACCCTTGACCTTGGCGACTATATTGGTGACTTGGCGACAAATTTGGCGACCTTTGCGATAAATCAAAGATTCCTGAAGATGCGATAATTTCCTCGATATCTCTATTAGGAGAGGAAATATACAGAATGTACTGGAAGATTCCATGTGACGTCACGACCAGTCGAACTAGGGTATATAAACGGAAGCAACTGAAAGGATAATCATCTTTGGAGTATCGTCTTCAGTGAGAGCTGGAAAGCTGGTGAGCTGAGCGCTATTTTAAACTGCTGTCGCTGTCATTATTAGTGAATTGCTGGCTGTTTGTGTTGCTAGATCCTTAAGTGCTGTTGCTGTTATAGCCAGTGTTTTGTTGTCTGTTTGTGTTGATAATCTGCACAAGTGTTATTCTCCATGTTACCTGTGCTTCGTGTTTACGAAAGATTCTTGAAGGAATCGTTTCTCTCCATTGTCTTGTATGTTGGACTGTTTCCACCATACACCCACACAACAATATAGTTTTTGTAACAATATGTAGCAACACTTTGCATTTTAGAGTTTGGTAGTCCGTTCAATTTCTACTTGCATTTTCACGAAAAGATTCGAATATTTTAGTGATTATCAAACTGAACCGAAACACAACTAACATGTTTTGCAGACAATGTGGAAGTCACAGATGACTAGTTAAAATCTTTATTAAATTCATCTAATTGATATCAGACTCTTTTATTGATATTAATAATTTTAAAGAAATTCATTATTTATTAACAGTTTTAATGAATTTAAAATAATAAAATATAAAATCTATTCTAATTTCTAAAACTAATTAACTAAACTTTTCTACTAATTTATTAAACTTTTCGCGTAAATGTACCGAGTTTAATATAGAGTAACACTTCAATGTTTTTGATTTTGTTTTTGCTTTGTGACTACAACGCTTCAAATCTAATATCGTACTTTGAATATTTTTAACACGCCTTGGAAATAGGAGGTGTCGAATTGAAACATAAATTAAATTCAAGACAGGAATATTTTAATTTCAAAAAAATGCGAGAAATAAACCATTATCAACATTTCTAACAGCATTGAATCAACTATCAAACTAGACCCCGTTCATCACACAGCTCTTCGACTTTGCTCAGGAGCTTTTAGAACATCTCCCGTTCAGTCTATACGTTGACTGCTCTGAACCTTCACTTACTTTTAGAAGAAATATTTTATCACTGAAATACTATTTTAGAATCAAATCCAATACATGCCACCCATTTCATAATTTTAAACTTCGTCTTTTTCTTGTTAGATTACAAGAAGCTAGGAAATCATTTATCCCTGTATTTTTTACGCGAGTTTATGATATTCTTTTAGATTTAAATTTGCTTTACCTTCAAGTAACTCCACATCCAAAGAATAACTTTCCTCCTTGGAGAATTCCTGTAGTACAGTCTTTAAATCCTTTTCAAACTTTTACTAAATCTGACACAGCTGATATCATATATCATCGCATTTTTAATGAACATAGACAGAAATATAATGATTTCATTCCAATTTATACAGATGGTTCAAAATCAGCTGACCATGTTTCATTTGCGGTTATTTTTCCAGACGCAACTTTTTCTTTTAAACTACATACAATTTGTTCTGTTTTCACCGCAGAGATTACAGCCGTTTTCTATGCTTTGGAAGAAATATGTGACAGACCACAAAATAAATATATTATTTATACAGATTCACTAAGTGTTTTAAAATCTCTCATTTCAAATCATATTCATTCTCATAAAAATCCTTTGGTTTTAAATGTTTTAAATCTTTGAGATAAACTCGATTCTCGTGGTTTTACTGTTTTACTATGTTGGGTACCATCTCATGTTGGAATTGTGGGCAACGAGAAAGCGGATAGGGCCGCTAAATTAGTGATAACCTCAACTAATGCTACTATACCTTTAAATGATTTTAAAAAACACATCACAATACTCCATCATTCAAAATGGCAGGCTCAGTGGGACCTTTTGATATAAAACAAGCTTCACACTGTTAAACCTCGTGTAGAACCTTGGCCATCTCAATCAAACAGAAAGACAGACACAATCTTAACACGTTTACGCATAGGTCACACTAGATTCACTCATCGCCATTTGCTTTTAGGGGAACAGGCACCAATGTGCTCCCAATGCAACTGCATTATGTCAGTTCACCACATTTTAACTCAATGCCCAAATTTTAATTCCCAACGTTTACATTATTTTAGAACTCGTACAATTGAGGTTTCTATTTTACTGGGCAAAACCCCACATGCAAATCTTTTAGCATTTTTAAAGTCGATAGGTTTTCATCCACATATTTAAGCATTACTTCGGTCTTTTGAAAAGTTTTTCTATTGTTTTTGTTTAGTTGAAGCTTTTACATTTTTACGTAGATAAATTAATATAGTTTGGCGCAGTACAGCCAACTATGGCTCTTGTGCCAGGAAATCAAAACAAACTCAAACTGAATCAACTATCACCAAAACTTAATTCTCTCTGGAAAATAAAATGTCTATAATGATGTTATTTTTGCTTTGTGACTACAACGCTTCATATCTAATATCGCACTTTGAATATTTTAACACTCTTTGGAAATAGGAGGTGCCGAATTAAAATATAAATTCTATACAAGACAGGATTATTTTAATTTCAAAATATCTCTCAAAAATATATTCCCAATGCAAGAATTATCAACATTTCTAACAACATTGAATCAACTATCACCAAAATTTGTTCCTTCGAAAATATAATGTCATTATTTAAGATATTTATTAAATTTTTAATGAAAGTGCAACTTATTGTCACTACTTTAATCAGGTTTCAAAAATTTCGAATGGCTTTCGAAATAACTTTATCATTACAGGTTGTCGTTGAATTTTGAGGACATCACACTTTCTGTCGTTGTCAATATATGTTTTTAATCAGGGTGGTGAACCCGTTCAATTATAGCGCATAAAAATAGAATGATTTTTTAAAATTTTTTCATTTAAAAGTAAAAGTTTTTTACTCTATCATTACAAAGTGAATTCGTGTGACATCACGGTTACACGAGACACAGAATTGTGCACGTCATCTAACACCTAACTGTATTATTTTACGCTCTTCCATCTGAAAAACGACCCAAATATAAAACTGAAAACTAATATTTATTTTGTTGATCGCAGTTGAGCTATTAAAATGTCTAAAATTATTTTCTAAATTGTTCCTATTTTCTGACGCGAGAAAATATTATTTGTATAATATCAGAGTAGGAGATTGAAATCACTTCTCATTGATTCCATCTTAAAGTATCCTTTCTTTTATCAATTGTTCGTATAACTACCAAATGATGACTTATTCTTGTCAATAACGAATTAAAATTCCATACTTTCTACATTCATTAATAAATACAGATAAGAAATCGTCGCTTAACAAGCAACACATACATCTCAATTTTTTTGAAATTTCAAAGAGGAAGAACGAACTTAATTTTTCGCAACCAATAACGAATATTTCTGAATTTGTTTTCACATATGATATGAACATGAGACCTGATGAGAACATGCGAAAAAAAATTCTGAAATATTCTTTACTAGTGTTTACACGGCGTTCCCGTGGAATCAGGACTTTAACAAAATGAAAAAAAAACCGCCCACAATGACATGAAAAAGTTTTGAAAACAAAATCAAAACAAAAGATATACATTTTTTGATTTTCCTGCTTATTTTTTTTTTCGCGCTACAGTACAGAGTACCTTAATCCAAAACATTATTACAAAACTGGAACGGGAAAATGATTATTATACAGCAAGCAAAATATAAAATCGAATCCGAAAATAATAATCGAAGTAATTCATTCAGGTGAAGGTCATGACGTATCCTGCGCGTCCGCCAATCAAAATTGCCAGCAACGTTCCGAAGAAGTGCCGCGCGAGGAACTCGATCAAGAATAATAACTCTCAAAAAAATTTATTAAGAAAAACGGGAAAAGATATTTTAACCGTTCTAGTTATAAGCTGAAAAAATTGAAAATAATAGTGTTACTAGAAAGTCGGATGCAACAAATTTAAAAACAAAAGTAACATTGCGATGGCGAAACTGGATATTTTTTTTAATTTCTCAAAATTCAGTAAATTACGTTATAAATTCAAAACTAACTTCATTATAACGGAAATCGCGTCCTCTTTCCGATGGTGTATCTATTTTCGTAGCACAGTTATCCGAAACCATGTTATTGAGAAATTAGTGCGAAAATTCAACCAAAACAACACAAAACATTAAATAAAAAATTTTCTAGAATAAATTTTAAAATTTCGGCTTCGAGGTGCATTCACTCACCATTACGACTACCTGTGTGCCAAATTTCAAGGTTGTAAGTGCGATAGATTCGTTTGGACATTGCAGACAAACACACGTACATGCAAACATTGCCCTTTATAAGTATAGATTGGTTGCGAAAAATTGAGTATTTTCTTCCTCTTTGAAGTTTTAAAAATTTGAGACGGATGGTACTGCTTGTTAAGCGACGAAATGTTCATAATTTCTGTTGAAAACAATCAATGATTTTTAAAAAAATTTTATAGAATTATTATTTAAAAAAGAAAGCAGAATTAAAACTGGACAAGAAAAAAAATTTTTATACAAAAATGAAAAAGAATAAAAGAATTTAATTGAAAAAAGAAAAGCCTAAATTAAAAAAAGAAAGTAATACAAGCAATCCTATAGTATTTGAAGTAAACGAAATTCATACAGCAAAAACAAGGAATCCCTTCTAGTTCACTTTTTTCAAGGGCTAGAAACTATTCGAAATGGATTCAAAAGAATATTTAAGGAGTTTTCTGTAGAAGCAGGCCTATTTTTCGCTAAGAAAAAGCTTCTCATAGCCCGAACTCCCAAAAAAAACCAACCAGGAGCAAAACCATAAGAACAAACGTCAAAAGAAAAAGGAAAAAGCATTAAACACGCTAATAAGAGCAGGAAAATACTAGCCATCAAGCTTAATTAATAAGCTTTCATAAGGTAAAAGACTTACCCCTTTAGAATCCAACCAGATAAAACTTGCCCGCGCTTTCGAAAAAGCAAAACAATAAACACTACCACTCCGTGGCGCCATCTATATTCCCAAAAGAGGAATAGAAAGGCAGAAATAATAAAAAAATAAAATAAAAGAAGGAAAGGAGAGGCAAGACAGCAATCTCTTTTCCAGCATGGGAAGGAGACAAATTCAGAAGTATTGAGAGAGAGAAAAAGCCCTTATTTTCCATTTTTTGTTTAAACTGTAAATTCCAGACTGTTTCTAAGGACAAAATCTTTGATGTTGTAAATGTTACAAGGGAAATGGTTATCATTGAGAGTTTTTAAAAAAATATTGGAAGCAAATAAGAAATCATTCCTATTGTTGCAAATTGCTTTAATTCTGTTGGCTTGACTGAAAATTGCTGTGTGGTTATGCATATATAACAAAAAGGATCGTATAGTGGTATTTAAGTTGAAGCAGATTACTTAATTTCCTCCCCTTTTTTTTTGACAAACTATAAAATTTATTAATTATAATAGCATTTTAGACTTAAAACTATCAGATTATTTACTTCACAATAACACCAAGGTCAACATATATATGCGTATATACATATATTTATCTTACCAGGCCAGTTCCTTACTCAATTTGCTCAAGGCTAAATAAATGCACACAGACTAAATGAGCAATAATAATTTATATTTATTAACATGTCTTGATTAATACTATACGGAAATTATAGTCGATCGACTTCTTTACTCACAAATCTAATTGATTAAACACGTTTGATTTACTTAGACATAACAAACACAGTTACATAAGAAAAAAGTATGTTCATAATATGATACGGCTACATGTGATAAACCTAAAAACTGATTCACTAGATTTAGTTCTTTTGCCTTACAGCAGCCAGAGTTCCACTCATTATTTCTTCACGCGTCTTAATAATCTTGTAAAAGAGACATGCTTCAGCCAGAGGTCGGCTTACTTTTTCATCCTTTCAATATTGACACAAAAATTCAAATCTACACTACGCTGTCTCTTAAAACCTTCTAATGTTCATTTGTAACAAGGAGAAATAATAAAAAAATTCAGAAAATGTACTTATCACTGAGGCTCTGCAGCAGCCTCTAAGGTAGCACCTTCTGGCAGGGGAAATCTTCACATCGACACCTCGAAAGCAACGGATCCACCATCGCCGCGTCCTCCCGACGAAAAAAAATCCTCTTCGCTGGGGACCTTCAACCCCCGACCTCTCCAAGAGTTCCGTTCACCTCCTTCCATGATGTCCAGCCCCCGAAAAAAAAAATCCACTCCGTCTGTCCTTCCCCTCCAACCAAAAGGCCCGCTTTCCTACGTCATAGGCTGCTAACTTCACTTCCCTCTCGAACGTTCTCCAAAGTTCAGGACCAGATATTTCGTCATCTCACAGCAAAATTTCGTCATCCACTCGTATTTTCACTGCCGCGTGACTCAGCATTTTTTTTTTGACCGGGCCATGCTTCGCGGAGAAACGACGATCCACTGGAGCAGGGGAAAGGGAAAAGGAACTCATTTCATCTCCCCTGCTTTTTCATCTTTTGGCATAAACAAATTCTCATTTCACACACCCAGGAATTTAAGACAATTTAGTCACTATTTAAATACAGCATAAAATGGCAAAAACAGAATTATTTAAAAAAAATCTTTTAAGCGATAAGATATTCAAATGTTAGATAAAAGAACAGACTTTGAGTGTTTTGATTAAACGCATTTTGAAGAAGGAAAAATAATTGAAGTTAATAATTAAAAATTTAGTTGTTAATTTAATTTAAATGTTGTGGGACAACACAACAAAATCACGTTTCTAAATACTCTAGAATCTAAATTAGAATGAAAGTCACAAAGAGTTTTACACTTAAAGTTAAATTCAGCTCTTTTGTCATAAAGGCCAATCATAGTAACATGCTTGTTAATCTCAATTTTAAGATCTAAAAAGGTACCTTTATCTTGATGAGTGTTCGTTTTATTAAGTTTAAGTTCTTTTGGATAACAATTAATAATTAGATCTAAATCATCCGCATTTAAAAGAAGCAAATCATCTATGTATCTGCAGCCGTAAATTAGATTATTTCTAATAATTTTATCCTCAAAAAAGTGCAAGAAGATATTGGCCAGAGAGCTGGAGAAAGTAACACCCATCGGAATACCTGAAATCTGTTTAAAATAGTTTATGCCATTAAAAAGATAGTTTTGTTTAATGCTGAAATTACAAATCTCGAACCAGTCAGTTTTTTTGATTATTGTGTCGTTCAGAAATTTATTATACATGAAAGGGCAAACTTCCAAAAGTTTATCATGCGGTAGATTGGTGTATAGATTTTCAAAGTCAAATGAGTTTAAGTTGCAAATCTTGTTAGTATTCAGTAGTTCCAAAACTTCAGCATTATTGCAGATAATGAAGTTATCTTCTTTTTTAATTTCAAGAAGAATAATATTTAATAATTTGAAAAAATGTTTACCAATAAAAGAATTGTAACTTCCTGTACCACATATAACAAATCTAAAGCTAGTAGGATTTTTATGAAATTTAACATTTGGAAAAAGATACGGATACTTAAGAGAACAGGTTTTAATTTTGAGTTTTTTAGCAAAAGCCAACATTCTTTTATCTAATTCTTTTTTAGTGCA
>BGPR01006186.1:0-32672 GCA_013235015.1 Araneus ventricosus | reverse complement strand
CTGATGCCTCTGATTTTGTCGTCCTTCATAGTTGGAATGTTATCGGATCATAACCAAGATCTGGCTCTTTACAGCGTCTTTTCTATTCTGAATACAATCATAGGAGTGCTTATTTTCTTTTTCCATACTCTCGGCAACGACGAGGTAATACTCTGAGACTTACTTTTAGACTCTCTTTATTGTTGCATTACTACAGAAACTGCACTTTTGCTTAGAATAAGCAGAAATTATAAACATTTCGTAGCTTAATTAGCAGTACCACCCGTTTCAAATTTTTAAAACTTCAAAGAGGAAGAAAATACTCAATTTTTCGCAACCAATCTATACTTATAAAAGACAATGTTTGCGTGTGTGTGTGTTTGTCTGCGATGTCCAGACGAATCTATCTCACTTACAGTCAAGAAATTTGGCACACAGGTAGTCGTAATGGTGACTGAATGCACCTCGAAGCCGAAATTTTAAAATTTATTCTAGAAAATTTTTTATTTAATGTTTTGTGTTGTTTTGGGTAATTTTGCGCACTAATTTCTCAATAACATGGTTTCGGATAACTGTGCTACAAAAATATATACACCATCGGAAAGAGCACGCGATTTCCGTTCTAATGAAGTTAGTTTTGAATTTATAACGCAATTTACTGAATTTTGAGAAATTTTTAAAAAATAGCCAGTTTTGCCATTCGCAATGTTACTTTCGTTTTTAAATTTGTTGCATCCGACTTTCTAGGATTTCAATTTCTTTCAATTTTTTTTCAGCTTATAACTAGAACGGTTAAAATATCTTTTCCCGTTTTTTTTAATTAATTTTTTTCTGGGCGGTGAGAGTTATTTTTCTCGATCGAGTTCCTCGCGCGGCACTTCTTCGGAACGTTGATGGCAATTTTGATTGGCGGACGCGCAGGATACGTCATGACCTTCACCTGAATGAATTACTTCGATTATTATTTTCGGATTCGATTTTATATTTTGCTTGCTGTATAATAATCATTTTTCTGTTCCAATTTAGCAATATTGTTTTGGATTAACGTACTCTGTACTGTAGCGCGAAAAAAATAAACAGGAAAATCAAATAATATGTATCTTTTGTTTTGATTTTGTTTTCAAAACTTGGTACTTACGTATTAACGCCACCGAGGCTACAGATTGGCGGTAATGCGCCAATAAAGAGCAATATTGTTTACAAAAACCGCCAAATTGGCGGCACTTAAAAACCGCCAAATTGGCGTTAATACGTAAGTACAAAAACCGCCAAATCTGTAGCCTCGGTGGCGTTAATACGTAAGTACCCAAAACTTTTTCATGTCATTGTGGGCGGTTTTTTTCCCCATTTTGTTAAAGTCCTGATTCCACGGGCAGCGCCGTGTGCGTACTGCTAGTAAAGAATATTTCAGAATTTTTTTTGCCTGTTCTCATCAGGTCTCATGTTCATATCATATGTGAAAACAAATTCAGAAATATTCTTTATTGGTTGCGAAAAATTAAGTATTTTCTTCCTCTTTGAGGTTTTAAAAAATTGAGATGGATGGTGCTGCTTGTTACACGACGATTTCTTATCTGCATTTACTAATGAATATAGAAAGTATGGAATTTTAATTCGTTTTTGACAAGAATAAGTCATCATTTGCAAGTTATACGAACAATTGATAAAGGAAAGGATACATTAAGTTGGAATCAATGAAAAGTGATTTAAATCTTCTACTCCGTTATTATACAAATAATATTTTCTCGTGACAGAAAATAGGAACAATTTAGAAAATAATTCTAGACATTTTAATAGCTCAACTGCCATCAACAAAATAAATATCAATTTTCAGTTTAATATTTGGGTCGTTTTTCAGATTGAAGAGAGTAAAAAAATACAGTTAGGTGTTAGATGATGTGCACAATTATGTGTCTCGTGTAACTGTGATGTCACACGAATTCACTTTGTAATGATAGAGTGAAAAAACATTTACTTTTAAATTTAAAAAAAATCATTCTATTTTTAAGCGCTATAATTGATAAAAGAAAGGATACATTAAGATGGAATCAATAAGAAGTGATTTAAATCTCCCACTCTGATATTATACAAATAATATTTTCTCATGACAGAAAATAGGAACAATTTAGAAAATAATTCTAGACATTTTAATAGCTCAACTGCGATCAACAAAATAAATATTAGTTTTCAGTTTAATATTTCGGTCGTTTTTTAGATGGAAGAGCGTAAAAAATACAATTAGGTGTTAGATGACGTGCACAATTATGTGTCTCGTGTAACCGTGATGTCACACGAATTCACTTTGTAATGATAGAGTAAAAAACTTTTACTTTTAAATGAAACAATTTTAAAAAATCATTCTATTTTTATGCGTTATAATTGAACGGGTTCACCACCCAGATTAAAAACATATATTGACAACGACAGAAAGTGTGATGTCTTCAAAATTCAACGATAACGATAATGATAAAGTTATTTCAAAAACCATTCGAAATTTTTGAAACCTGATTAAAGTAGTGACAATAAGTTGCACTTTCATTAAAAAAATTAATAAATAGCTTAAATAATGATATATTTTCCAAGGATAATTAAATTTTGGTGATAGTTGATTCAATGTTGTTAGAAATGTTGATAATTCTTGCATTGGGAATATATTTTTGAGAGATATTTTGAAATTAAAATAATCCTGTCTTGTATGGAATTTATATTTTAATTCGACACCTCCTATTTCCAAAGCGTGTTAAAATATTCAAAGTGTGATATTAGATATGAAGCGTTGTAGTCACAAAGCAAAAACAAAACTAAAAATATTGCAGTGTTACTCTGTATTAAACTCGGTACATTTACGCGAAAAGTTTAATAAATTAGTAGAAAAGTTTAGTTAATTAGTTTTAGAAATTAGAATTGATTTTATATTTTATTATTTGAAATTCATTAAAATTGTTAATAAATAATGAATTTCTTTAAAATTATTAATATCAATAAAAGAGTCTGATATCAATAAGATGAATTTAATAAAGATTTTAACTAGTCGTCTGTGACTTCCACCTTGTTTGCAAAACATGTTAGTTGTGTTCCGGTTCAGTTTGATAATCACTAAAAGATTCGAATCTTTTCGTGAAAATGCAAGTAGAAATTGAACGCACTACCAAACTCTAAAATGCAAAGAGTTGCTACATATTGTTACAAAAATCGTTCTGTGGATGTATGGTGGAAACAGTCCAACAAGCAGGATAACGGAGAAAAATGATTCATTCAAGAATCTTCCGTAAACACGAAGCGCAGGTAACGTGGAGAATAGCACTTATGCAGATTATCGACGCAAACAGACAACAAAACACTAGCTATAACAGCAACAGCACTTAAGGATCTAGCAACACGAACAGCCAGCAATTCACTAACAATGACAGTGACAGCACTTTAAAATAGCGCTTAGCTCACCAGCTTTCCAGCTCGCACAGAAGACGATACTCCAAAGATGATTCTCTTTTCAGTTGCTTCCGTTTATATACCCTAGTTCGACTGGTCGTGACGTCACATGGAATCATCCAGTACATTCTGTATATTTCCTCTCCTAATAGAGATATCGAGGAAATTATCGCATCTTCAGGAATCTTTGATTTATCGCCAAGGTCGCCAAATTTGTCGCCAATATAGTCGCCAAGGTCAAGGGTTCGGGACCGTGCCGTCCACAGTCTTCCGTACATATCCCTGTAAAACTCTCTTCCCAATTAACCATAAGACCAGTAAGGCAGGAAAGCGACATTACATTTTTGTAACAATATTCTTAGTAGGAAGATTCGAATTAAACTTAAGAGTTGACAATTAAACTTAAGAGGTAAGCTCTATGGTTAGAATGTTACTTATTATCAATCGTCTTACCATCATGTCACTTAATCATCTTATTCAAGCCAATCGTAAGAGAAAAACAGCAATGAGTGGATAAGAAGAATTTAATAGTTTCAAGGAATGACAACTTTTATTATCTAAAAGAATTCAACAGATGAATAATATCAGAAAGGAATAATACGAAAAAATTACCTTAAAAATATAATCTGATGGTAAATTCCTGGATTCTTCACTAAATGCTTGTAAAAAATTCATAAAGACCATTGCTTTTAATCTCATAGTTATAAGGAGTTACAGCAATGAGTGGATAAGATTAATCTAATCTATAAGGAATAACAACTCTTATTATATTAAAAAGTTCAACAGAGCATATTAAAATACCAAAAAGGAATATTAAGAGAAAACAACCTTAAAATCTTATCAACGAATAAATAAGAAACGAATCTCTGATGACAAACCCCGGATTCATCCCTAAATATTTGAAAAAAATCTCATAAAGACAATTGCTTTTGAGTTATTTTCTAAGAAAGTTAAGGGAACAATTTTTCCCATGGCTTTCCTTTATTTGACAAGAACTTAATTCTATTTGTTGTATAACATAATATAAACATAAGATGTAATATGTTCAGATCAAAGTAAGTTGATAGATGCAACCCTTATTTGACGAAGAAAGATTATTTGAACTCGAGGGAAATATCAAATATTGAGCATCGAAACGAATTTATTTTAAGTAAACCTAGCAAGAGGATTTTAAATGAGATCTTTGAATTCGACGAATAAGTTTTCAGGAGATTTTGCGACGATGTAATATATTAGTATGAGTTCTTAAGAAGAACAAAGAAAAAACTTTTAAGAGCAATTTTAGAACAAAATTCAGTTAGATATCTTTTTTAAGGATAATCATCTATATTGTTCAAGATTAGTTATCGTTTCTTTTTGGACGAGTTTCTTTGTATAGAATGCTTTTTATATTGCTGAATATGCCATAAACGACCATTTAATCTATTTTGTATTTATTATAAGCTTTTATTTCATGTTTGCAAAGATGGAATTTTCTAATCGATTTTGAAATCTGTTGTGCTGAAGTTTTGAAATCTTGTACACTTATGCATTCTCGATGACGATATACAATTTAATAATTTCAGAACTCATTTATCAGTTAATCGATTAATTTAATTAAGTTTTGACTCCATACGCCACTGTACTGTATTTAAAGTATTGCATGAAGAATCGTGAATCTTCTTTACAAAAACAAGATATTTATTTGAAGATTTCCACAACACAGATATTTTACACAAACACGTACATCACACACATTACATTCACTGACTTCGAAATTCACATTAATAACATTTCTTCTTCTCCGTTTGCTAGGCAATATTAGCTGAAGACAAATATGGCATTGCCACTCTATTTTTATAACTTTTAGAAAAGAATTGATGCCAAACGATTTTTTAATTAATATCTTTTACGGCCAAACGATATTCTTAAATTAATTTCTTTTATGGCCAAACGATTTTTTATCTAATTAATTTCTTTTCTTAAAATATTTTAATAATTTAATCTCTTGAAATTAATAATTATACAAAATATTTTTTAATTTGTTACAAATATCACACCACCTGGTAGTAAATTTCAGAAAAATTGATTTCAAGATTCCAAATTTTTAGTATAATAATGGAAGTGAATTTTTAAAAATTGTTTCTGTTAAATTTATATAATACTAAATTGCTTGCTGTCTCTTTAACAGCACTTGATAATTTTTTATTCAAGAATGACAATTTAACGAAATATCAAAAGTTGCATTTAAAGAACATTTAACATTACGAAGAAAGCAGAAACAAAAAGAATCATGTATTTTGTGAACAAAACCCAATTTAAATTTTTGAATTTCTAAGGAAAAGTAGTTATTTTGAGATTATGTTTTAATCTGTGATATTAATTTATTTGTTAATTTTTTATTTATCTTGAAATTTTGTTTCTACATTTAAGTATCTTTATCATTATTGTTTTTTATTACAGGTACGTCAAAAAGTACGAGAATTTCTGAAGTGCTGTTTTAAACAGGATAAAGAAAGATAGAGTCAAGACCTCTGGAGTTCATATAATACTTAATAATAAATGAAAACAAATGTTAGAACAATTTGAAAATGTTTATCTATTTCCTTTAATATAAAATAATTTCAGCAATGTCATAGATTGTTTATAATAATTTTTTTTTCAGAGTGATTGATCCAGCGATGGATTAAAAATAAGCAAAATCGATAGTTTTAGTCTCATTCTTTTATTTTAGATAATATTCTGTAAGCTAACTTATATTATGTTTTTCACATGGTTTTATGAACTGAACAAGGAGCAAAGTGTTTCGAAAAAAAAATCTTTTTCAGGCATATTATGAACTATGATTATTACAAACATTGTGAAATATTATTAATACAAACATAATGACATATGGTTTTTTTATTTTTATCAGTTATTTGTTTGTGCATATATTCCATACAGAAAAATATTTGAGCACCTTACAAGCTTTGTAATTTTAAGATAATTTTGTTCAGAGCAATAGTTCCATAAGCTTTTTAAATAGACTTAAAGCATTTGTTTGTATTTCAACCTGTGAAAATTTTAGACGAAATTCTTGTAAATTTTTTAAATTTAAATTTGTCTGATAATGCAGTAAAACCTCACAGAAATATTTAAATAATTAAGAAAAACGGATACAAATCGCATTTAAAATAATTTATACTTCATTAGCGTAATTTCAGATTTCTTACATTGTTGAAAAAGAAACTAATGCCAATATTTATTAAAAATATTTTTACATTAACAGAAAGATTTCATGAAAGCACCTTCTGTTTGTTTGCTTTGTATACAAGAGAAAGAAGATTATAACTTTCAATTTTCTTTTCGATTTTCGTTTATCCAAATTTTATTGTGAAATGTTCATTAAAGTAAGTGTTTAGTAATATTTCTGACAAAGAAGACAAGTTTAATGTTATAGTAAAAGCTGAAGCGTATTTGATGAAGAATCATAACGAATTCTCTGAACGGTTTCCTGTTGTTCTACATGAATAATGTAGAGTTTTCGCAAAGAATAAAACAGAGAAAATGAACATTATTCATAAGAAGTTTTGTCACAATTTTACCCGCCATTTCAGGTCAGTATCTGCATTATAAAGCAATTTAAACAAACAACAAACGATAATAACGTTTTTTTAACAAACGATAATATTTTAAACGCAGTGACTGTTACTTCGATCGAATCATTTATTTGTTTGTTTTGACTTACTGTTTGAAAAACATTCGAAAAAATTTATTTGACCAATTTCGACACATTCTGCAGATAAAATTGTCTTTATTTTTTTAAAGTGATATCCATGTTTATCAAATTTAATTTCAATTTAAATCATAGAAATTTTCGAAGATCTCACATAAAGATATCAATAATTAGATTTATTTATGCATTTATAAAATTTCAGTTAATGAGAATTTAAGATAATCAACTTAGTTTCTGAATCACAGAACAAAATGGGTTCGTTCTATTATTTTTTAGATTTGATACTATTTTTAGATTTGAAAAGTATCGTAGGATGATGTTTGTCATAGAATGTTATGTTTTAAAGTTTCGCCAGTTAAAATGTTGACTTAACTTCCAGATATGAGAATTCTTCTTTCTCTAACTAATTAAAATTCTCAAAACAGAAAACATTTTTTTCCTTGCCCACTAACAGCTCCGTAAATCTTGAAGAGAAATTAAAACTGTTTCAAAGAGTGTTTCGAGTTTCAAAATGCAATGATAAAAATACGCACCAAAAACTGTCGCATATCTTTCAGACTCGTATGAAAACCCAGTTTAAAAAAAAATGTTTCGGAAACACCTGACATTGTACTAAAAGTCAGAAAAAGACTCTACAAATTCAAATCAGATTCTGGGATGTCATGCTCTTCAAACCATTTATTTCTCAGGTAACTTTAAGAAACAAAATGCCAATTAAAGTCAGCAGCCAAAAAAAGTTTGGCTTAAGTTTCTTTTTTGCTAAGCATTTTAATTTCACTTCGCGAAGCAAGTGCAAACGATCGTCACTGGAAATAGAAAATTAATAAACATGAAAGAACTCTCCATAAAAGGTGCAGAATTTTTGAAATTGCTTATTCACAGTTCTTTAGTCAATGTTATACAGAAAACCGCCTCATACCCCCGTACCTGATACAATTACGGTAACCGAACCCGTTTCATGGACAAGTCAATGATATACAGGTGGGTGACAGAAAAATGTGAACAATTTTGAATTTGCACATTTTTATCAATATTTCCCGAAAGACAGAATGGATTTCTTTGAACTACGACCATGTAAAGAAGAGGCTTGATCTTGCATTTTACGGTGAAGATTCGGTCACGAGGATATTTAGGGACCGATTAGAAATTGATGAAGAAGAAAATGATTTAGCACGTTTCACAGAAAGTTGATAATGTTTTGCAACTTTCATCATTTGTTTTGTTTGATGTCCGAAATATTTGCATACATTTTCGCAAAAAAAAAAACAACACAAATGTTCGGGAAGATATAAAGGTTTTCTTAAAAATCCCAAATTTTTCTGCTTGTTTTTTTGCTTATACTAGGTGTACCGGTTAAAAGTGCGGAAACTGGATGAAAAGAAAACACGAGAAATGGAAGAGAAGTAATTGCAGTTCTTTATTCAAAGTAATGGTCATTGCTAGCTACACACTTTCCCTATCTGTCAGGTAAGATGTGGATACCGTCCCAATTGAAATTTACTTCTTTGGAGGAAAACTAGTGAGTATAGCAAATATAGCTAACAACACAGCTGGCGATGATGCCGCAATAAGGGCATTGGTTTAGGTTTAGGTTTAGTTTAGTAGAAAGGTATGTTTGAGACGTATGCTTGCTGTAAAGCCGCTTTGTCTCCAATGGACCTTATGCATGTGACGTCACATCCTCCGACACGTGACCTGCCGGCAACAGCCAGTGGCCAGTCTTAAACAGCTGTCTCAGAACTGCTTTTATTTCTGAGTCACTTATAGGTTGTTCGTTTTGTTTATCTCGCCACAGCTGTTTTTCTATACTCTCGAACCCAAACGGTCCATAAGGTCCATTGAAGAAAAAAAAATTGAGAAGTAAGTCTCGAAATGAGGACTACACATGAGAGGCGGCATCACCGCCCACTAACATTCACCCACTCCCATTAAAAAAATACACAAATTAGAGCATTCAATCGTATTATACTAATAAAGTCTCGCCTATAAATAATACTTCGTATGGTTCAATGCTATTTGAGCATGTTTGTTAACGTTGCATCTAAATAACTATTTAAAAAGATTCGACAGTCAGAGGGCTAACAAAGTATTGACATGTGCCATAAATGAGAACATTTTTAGTATGAATTCAAGGAATTTTTAATGACCGTTATTAGCTTAAGAATCATGTACATGAAAATTAAACATTTTTTTCATGTACTCAATCCTTTGCGTTTTGCTATATAATTGTTTCCTTATGCTTATTGATATTTTAATTAATATTATAACATTTGTTAAAACATAACTATATTCGTATTACATTCGAAGAACTATATTTTTTGCATTATATTCACTACTTTTTAACCATCTGAAGGTTCTCTTATGTAAGAGAATAATATGTTGACTCTAAATCTATTAACATGTCAGTAAACGTGTTTTCATGTACAATAAAAAATTGGGAGATATAAGCAATCGTGTTTATTCTACTCCAAAATGAGTTAGTTTATTTGTTTCTGTTACATTTCAACGATAAATGTAAGCATTTATATAGGACTTAATTCACTTTCATTTTCATTTATTGTACAATTCTGACTATTCCTGAACTTCTAAATCCTTCATAAATAAGTATAGGTAATTCGGGTCATCATCAGATTTTTAAGTGAATATCTGAATCAGATTGCTTTGATGAAGAATCAAGAAAATCTATTTACTGTAAATTTAATGACATTAATTGAAATATAGACACAGTTCGATTAGAATAATATTTAAATCTATATCTTTATTAGGCCGTTTTTTCAATATTATTGCGATATTCATAACTGCAGCAAAATCCTTTTTTCTAATCAGTGAAGATACTTTTATTATCTTGTAACTTAACTAAGGTTGAAACTAAAGTTATGAATTATATCCAAAACCTGAGTTCTTGAATTCGAATAATCATGTCTGCCAAAAATAAAGGATACAATTAATTCAGAAAATCGTTATATCTCTTTTAAATATTCAGGACTGAATTTTTTGAAATTATTATGCTCTTTAAAGTAATTTCTAACTGATTCACTAAGCATTTTCGTTCTGCTTTGTCTTTTTTTTCTAACGTCCGCAAACATGTTAATTTACTAATGGAAATTTCTGAATGAAAGGAATTAATTGAAGCAATTCAAAATATATTGCCAAGAATTATGGAAAATACAAATATTCGTGAAACAATCTATGGACGAGTTTTCTGTTTTGTTTATTTGGGTTAATGTAGAACTTCCGATATACCGACGGATTCCTGTACAATGCTTCGTCAATGGGAATCTTCAAAATTTCAACACTCTGTTTAAAGATGTTAATAAATGTTTAAAATAATTTTTTTTAATGTTATGCTTTAAGGATACTTTGAAAATATTAAATTTGATGTTCTTATTGCTATAGCTCTCAATGTTTAGTTAACATAAGAGGCTCATTTTGTGGAAAGGTTACCATATTTTTTCGTTATCGCTATCTCTAAGGCTTGTTTGGCGGTTAAATATTTAATCATACAATTTAGATAATCACTTCCGGTGAAATTTTTAACCAAATGATTTAGCTAATTACAATAGTTCCATTAGGAATTAAACCATTTTAAGAGTCATTTTAAATAAAAAAGAATTAAACTAACTCAAAGAACACAGAATTCAATGCTTTGTGTACTAAAGAAAGAACCGGTTCGAGCTTCGATCTTGACACAAAATCCAAACGGATTTGGTGATTGCTTAAATCGGAGGGTTACCGGAAAGCGGTATGTGAATCCATTATACACCAAACAGAAAAGTCGTTCATAAAGTAACAAATTTATTCAAGGATGTATAGTTTTTTCCGGTTCCCCTTTCTAATAGTAATGGCCAAATACTGGACATTCTGGAAATTCCACGAAACTGAATTTTTCATTTAATTGTTAATAATAAAAACTCAAGTCCGATAATTCTCGAGGCACAAAGAATTCGATCCACTGAATGTATCAAGTAGTTTTATTAGTACCATTTCGATCACGAGTAGAGAAAGAAAAAAAAATAGAATTAATTCTTCCAAATGAAAGATTTCAGCGAATACGACTGATGGAAAGAATGAAAAAAGGGAAAATATAAAGATAAAAGGGAAAAAAGAGGAAAATCGAGTACAATTTAGAGATTTATTTAATAAAGGTTTCCTGAATGCTTGTTGCCCTTTAGGACTGATGCAGAATGATTCTTATGGATGATTGCCCTATTTTCTAAAACTGGAAAAGAATGATTTTTTTTCTACCTTTTAGCTTTGGTAACTTTATTTGAGCGTTTGAACTATGGATTTTACCGATTAATTGTAAAATATTACTAAGTAAATAAAAGTCTGAAACGGCAAATAAAAATAAAATCTGACTGCGATTGAGACGAAAGGCATCTTACATGTTGCTGTCTAATTTTATAGTATAACTTATAAAAGTTGTGGCTGAATTTCTATGGAGACGGATTGCATTTATTTCTTTTTTTAAGAGACTAATACAATGAATCTCGTTTCCAATGTAGAAGCTTGAAAGAAAGTAATATTTAAAGCTGTCAGTGAATTTTAATGTAAAGGAAATCGTGAAATGCAATGTGTTACTCACAAAATTTCGGAATGTCGAATTTTTTTATCTCTGAATTCCATACTCTCAACGCTTATCTAGTGACTATCTGGAAACTTCAATAATAAAACTCATAAGCATTTGGAATGATAACAAAGAAATGTTTACAAAGCGTGTAATAGTAAGGAATCATTCTTGCAATTTCGCATGGAGTACCAAATTTATTGATGAAATAGTTGGAACTGCTGATAAAAATAATCAATTTAATAGGATGGTTAGAGTTAAAAATTATTAAACACATTCTTTAAAGTTGCAAAGATTATTTGCAAAATAAGTCCATCTATTAAATTCTCTGCAAGGAAAATGTTTTCATGACACTCTTTGCATAATGTTTAAGTGTTATGTTTCTTTAAACGATGCAGGTTACATAAAAATACATTGCATTAGTATATATTAAGTTATCTTAAGATTGAAGTTGATTTTCAAAAATAATTTTTCAATGCATTGCTCTATTGATTAATTTATAAACGGCTACAAGACAATAGCATAATGCATAATAACCGGTTGGTAAATGCAATAAATTAAAAAAACACAAAGTTAAAAATTAAATGAAACGCATTATTAATTCCCACACATACATCTATCTTTAAATGGATTAATTGGAAGCCAGCTATAAATCAGAGTCTTCAACTAGGAATACATAAAGGAGGTTGCATACGAAAGGTAAATATCTTTTTCTAAGTACGACCAGAATGGACTGCGATAAAAAGCAGAAATTCTCGTCATTTTAATCCCTATAAAAATAACAAAACCTTGAACTGAATACATGTAACGTCACAATCACATTACCCGCGTAATTGCTCATAAATACATCATATAACAACGAACTATTCCTTTTCTTAAAATACCCTACGTTATCATACGCTTTTACGTCCTACAAATTATGGAATGCAATCCTACATTCATGTTACACATTTGGAGTATTTTAGGAGAGCATGAGTTAAGTGTTTTTTTAATTTCTCTCACACGTAGTTCACGTAGTAAACTGACTGGTTCGAAATTTGTAATTTCGGCATTAAAAAAACTATCTTTTTAGTGGTATTCAATATTTTAAATAGATTTCAGGAATTTCGATGGGTGTTACATTCTCCAGTTGACTAGCCAATATCTTCTTGCACTTTTTTGAGGATAAAATTATTAGAAATAATCTAATTTATGGATACAGATACATAGATGATTTGCTTATTTTAAATTCTGACAACTTATATTTCATTATTAATTGTTATCCAAAAGAACTTAAACTTAATAAAACGAACTTTCATCAAAATAAAGGTACTTTTTAAGATATTAAAAATTGAAATTACTAAGCATAAAGCTTTGATTGGCCTATACGATAAAAGAGCTGACTTTAATTTCAAGTGTAAAAATCTTTGTGATTATCATTCCAATATAGATTCTAGAGTTTTTAGAAACGTAATTTTTAGTCAAGCTAACAGAATTAAAAAAATATGAAATAATAAAAATGATTTTTTAATGGCTTCGAATGTTTCTTTAAAGACTCTCAATGACAACCATTTCCCTTTTAATATTCACGGCATTAAAGATCTTATCATTGAAAGCAGTCTGGAATATACAATCTAGAAAAAATTCTAGTTGAATGTTTTTAAGGTCTGTAGTTTTCTTTATGTGTCACATTCTGAGCGATTTTCGGACAACGCATATGTATATATGTATGCCAATCTAAAAGACATTATTATGTGCATAATAACATAACATGAGCATTGCCCAAAAATTGCACCCTAAACGGAATATGTGAAGGACATGGTTGATTTTTATGCGCACAAACAAAATCTTCAAAACTGTATTGAATTTTATAATATATGATGTATAATTTGCTAATGTTCATTCAAATATTAAATAATAAAAAGTCATATTATTGCAGAGGCATTATAATTAATTTAAAAAAAGGATTTCTTACTTTTTTCCTAACTACACTCCAATATGTTCACTAATGAACTCTGAATCAATAGTTTGCAAAATTCTGTATTTTCACTCCAAACCTCCTTTATGCTAATGAATTTATGGTTTCGAGTGATGGACATATTTTGTATTTATTACACGGAGTTCAATTAAAACGCTTCCGTCAGTTGAAAACCTAAGCTTGAAGAAAACGCTTCTGTTTGGTTGATTTTAATTGACATTTTGCTTCTAAAAAGTATGTGAGAAATAAGTGGTTTGAAGAACATGACATCTCGTGATTTAATTTGAACCTGGGCGGTGTTTTTGCTTTTACCTTTTAATACAATTTCAGGTATTGCTCAAATATTTTGCTTTGAATTTATAATTGCGTGACAACTTTTGCGTGTATTTTTAACCGCCTTAACTCAAAATACTCTTTGAAATAGTCTTAATATGACATTTAAGAATTACGGAACTATTTCGTCTTAAAAAGTGTTTTCTATTCTAAGAACTTTAATTAGGTAGTGGACGAATAACTTCCCGCGTTATAATGCTAAGCCAACTTTTTGAAATTCGAGAAATACTTGATTCAGATTTAGATAGTGGCATTTTGTGACAAGCATTGCTTTTCCGCACTTGTTGAATTCCAAATATTAATCCAACAAACTAATTTTAATTTTCGATCCTCAACCCAATTAGAATTGTTAAATGCTCATCAACTGAAATCGTAAGTCACTAATTAGCTTATATTTTCCATACAATTTCCTCAAATCTTTTCGAAGAATAAAATTGAAGTTTACGAAGCAGGAAACCGATTAAAAGTGACAGGGCCTAATTTCTGTGCTATACGAAACAAAATGGATGAAATAAATTAGTTTAAATGTTTCACAAATAGTAATTCTATAAACAAATAAGTACCTCGTATGGAAAGAAAAACATAGTTCCATTAGAAATGGTCGCTTTAACGTACAGTTAACAGTTCTTAACTCATAAGTATACCTGAGGCAACGCATTGTGTAAGTCAAAATTCTTTATGATTTTTCATCAAATACACTAAAACTTTCGCTTTATTGTCAAACTTTTTCTAAACTTTCAAAAGTATTCTTAAGCAGCAGCAAAATGTTTAACTATAATGTAACTACTACGTTTACAGTAAGAGAAAAAAATTATTTATCATTATAATATTTGAAAAGTAAATTACAAAAATTTTGGTTCTTTTCAACGGGCAAACCAAATGAATAGATGGAAAGACATAAGAATTTTTCTGGAATAAACTGACAGTCATTTTAATGGCGTATTCAGAAATGATTTTAATGGAAAAATGTTGGACTCCGAAATTGGAAAAAAGAGCTGAGGATTTCCTCCCGACTCCTGGTCTTGAGCTATTGACCCTAAATAAATATTTGGTTTATTTTGTCACAGGACATAGTCCATTTATGGTTTACTTGCATCGCTTGAGTATTTCTTCCACTCCATTATATTAATGTGGTGTCGAAACGTCATTGCTCAGGAAGAGAGAGTGCTGTGATATACCAAAGAAAATTTACAATCAAATTACAGACTATGGGGGCTGATTTTGGGTTTTGACTTTTGGGATGTCAAGGCTATTTGGTTGGTCCTCGTTTGATGGTCGTTCCTTATAGTTTTTGTATTTGTATTTTCTTTGTGGTGCTCCTGTTTTATTTTGTGTATTATTTTTATTCTGAACTTTGTATTCTGATGCTTACCATTTTGTGTCTTGGTTTTGGTTTATGATTTATATATTTATTTATTGTACTTGTTCTTTTATCCTTTATTTGGTGTTGTACGTTGCTTTTGTTTGTGTTTTATTTATTTGCATTTTTTCTGGGTTTCTTCTGTTTCAGTTATGTTTTGCATTTTCTCACCATTTAAATTTGTCTGAAATCTCTTTTTTGTTGCTGATATCTGTAACTTTCTACCATATATAATATGTGTTATTTATATTTTTTTATTAAAAATGTTTTTACCCAACACATTTTTAATTCAATAAATTCTTCTACTTTTTAGTTTAAAACATATAAATTTTAAGGATTTAAAATTTGTAAGCCTACTTTTATCTTGTTAACATTGCAGAATTGTTTTCGTCCTTCAATATTTGGTGTTAATTTCGTTCTCCAGTTTTACCATTTCGATGTGTTTGCTGGAATGTTCTCCCGGAGAGGCAACCTGCACTCTAAAGCCAAAAGATTGAGTCGGCTCTTCTGGATATTGAATGAATGAAATGGAAGAATGTTTTCTAGAATTTTCCTTGACGTAATACTTATTTGTAACTAAAAAATAAATTTTACATTCTGATTTTACAATATTTTAAATTTCTAGAAAGTTAAATTAAAATTGATGGTTTATTTATTGCGCGTATAATACATGACAATCATATTATGAAACGTTCTAAGATGAGGAAATTTTATTAAAGCATGTTTCATATCTCCTTAATTTGAAAATAAAAAGTATTCATTGATATTTATTATTTTGTGTCAAAATTTTATTTCTGATATTAGTGACAAAGTTCCAGAAGCTCCAGGAAATATGCCAGACGAATCTTTTTATGTAATTTTCTCTGTGATCCCTTTCTAATTTTCTCTCTTCCAATCTGGTAATTCTCTGTGATTTAATTATTCGATGCTCAGCTTGTATCCTGCAACATTTGTAGTAAAATTTCATTCTAGACTGTAGAAAAGGAGCAATAGAATTTATGCAACTAAAATAAAGATTTTATTGAAAACGAGAAAAAGAAAGAATAATGTTACAAAGCTGTAAAGTTGATTCAATGACATGCTAATATTGGTGACAAATTTGGTGGCCATTTTGGTGAATTGGCGACAGAGTTGGAGACTTTGGCGACAAAAGAAATTTTCTAGAAAAATCAAGAACTGTGGACCTATTTCTACTGGGAGCCAGTAATTTCATGAACCTTCCAGAGGTTACATCATTTCCTATGTAATGACGTCACTTCCTGTTGAAAAAGTATAAAAGCAAGCTCTCAAAGCAAGAGTAGTCTGTTGGACTCTGATCAGCAAGCAAGCTGGTGAACTGAAAAACATTTGAGTTCTATTGAAAGTTCTGTGTCTCAGATTTATTGCTGATCTCTGTCGTAAATTTGTTCAAGAGCTGTCTAGTTTTGTTTCCTGTGCTACGTTAGTGTTTTTGCTGAAAGCCTTGTGAATAAAGAATCATTGGTTTTTTTTTATTATCTTGCTTCTTAACTGGCATTCACGTACACCCACAAGACGAATTTTGTAACAATAAGAAAAGGAAAAATACACAGTTAAAATGAAAAAAAGATTAATAAAATTTAGAGATTTATTTAATAATGGTATCCTGAATATTAGTGTCCATTTGGACTGAAGATAATGGTTTTTACGATTGATTGCTGACTTCTCAAAAGCCTAAAAGTCTTATTTTCTGCTTTTTTTACCCTAGTAACTTTCGGTGATGCGTAAAGGTAGCGACATTCACTGATTGGTTGCAAAAGATGAAAACAAATCTGACTCCTATTGGCGGGAAAGTGACATCCGCTCTGTTGTCTTATTTTATATTCGTACTATAAAAGCAAAGGCAGGAATTTCGGTGAGGATGGAACGTATTTCGTCTTTATTTTTATGCTACGCAAAGAGTTCTGCTCGTTCTAACTGCTGCGTGATAAAAGCAAGTAACAATCAGCAAAAAGGGAATTTTAATGCAAGGGAAATTGTGAAAGGCAGTTTGTTACAGACTTACTTGCACACTTTCGGGTCCGGATTTATACATTTCTACACCCTAGCCAAAGCACTTAATTCTGCGCTCTCCCCTCTGCATTCATCGCAACTATAGAAATAGGCAACGGAAATGTGTCACCGTTTTATTTAATGTGAATGGATGTGTCTAAAAACAGTATTTTGTATGGTCTTTCCAAAATAATCCTGAAATGCTGTTCTATTGTAATTTCTTTTATAATTGCGCCCTCCGATTGTTGCTCTCTGGGCCAAGGCCTAGGTTGGCCCTATGAGAAATCGGACCCTGAACACTTTCGAGGAGTGTTGTGCGTTTCTATCTCTCATTTTTCACGCTGTCTAAATTTGTTTTACGGCTAAAGTGGACCTCAACTAAAAAGCTCTTGAAGGTTGTAAAAAAAGAAATATTTACATATAGGGTGGCCCAGCGGGAAATGTGTGAAAAACAATCTATTAGATGGCGGTAGCTTCTAGCAAATGAGACCAAACTTGGTGCGCATGATCATTAGGGCGGGCAATTGTATAGGTGTGTGTTGCGTTAGCGAACGGTGAGTTTGCATAAATAAGTGACTACCAGCAAAAAAAATCGTCGACTCGCCACAAAAGCAGTGGCCGCGGCCATTGCTTTTTTTTATCGTTTTGCACCGATCCAGTGCGTTTGAATTTGTCATACAGCCTAAAGAAGAGGAGGACTGAAATACAGTTTTGATGACAAACGTGGAGGGGAAAACAAAACAAAGCATTTTGAAAACTCGAAAATTGGCTTATCATTTTTATGGTCCTCTTGTCCGGCCAGTTCTTTTTTTGAAACTCCTCCTGCCATGTCCATTGCATTGCCTTAACATTTTCATGAAATTTGGCCATTTCGAGCACAATAAACACTCTAATATCTGTTGAATATTTATTCATTTTCCCTGGTGACAATCATAGCTGAAAAACACACTTAAACTCACCGCTCGCTAACGAAACACACACCTATACAATTTCCCGCTCTAATGATCATGCGCACCAAGTTTAGTCCCAACTGCTCGCAGCTAGCGCCATCTATTAGATTGTTTTTCAAACATTACCCTCTGGAACACCCTGTACGAAGTTGTTCGAAGAAATAATGAATTAACCTAACCACCTAACTGTATATGCTATATCAATTTATTGAATGTAGTTTCGGCTTCAAAATGAATGCAAATGTTAATGCAGTTTTTAGAGTCAAAAATGATAGTAGGAATTTTTTTGTAGCTTCAAAAAAAGTACGATGATCCAACAGATCATACTTTTGAATCTTAAAATTTCACCCTAAATTGCGGCAATTTTATTTCAACGAGACTTAAGTTTTTAATTTTATCCCATTCAATAATGTGAGCACCGCTTAACACCATGCAAATTTGCTACGGAACAACAGGACATCAAAAGTCAACAAAATGTTGCAACAAAATATATTCAAGAGGCATTGATAATTATATGTTTTTGTAGATTTAGCTGATTGACTTTATATTTTTAAAAATTTAGTTTCTGATATATCTGCATCATACATTAAAGAAATAATTCCAAAAATTTATTAGATAACACGTATTCATATATAAAACTTTTGTCTGGAACAGTGAATATTTAAGAATTAGTCTTCAAATAAAGAATTTATTTAAGAGTATTTCGCAATTTGTTTTTGCTGCTGCAGTTTCTAATAATAGTGAGCAAATACTGGACTCCCTAGAAAATCTACCAAAGGAAGCTTTTCTTCAGTAGTTAATAACAAAAATTTGAGTCCGTTAATTCTCCAGTAAAAACTCATTCGGTCCGCTGATTGTATCCAGTACCATTACTTATACCTCCGAAAGCAGGAAAATCGAAAGAATAAAAATCGTCTTCTGAACTAAAGTTTTCTCTGAATACCTGAAACAGAATGCATGAATAAAGGGAAAAAAGGAAATATCTCTTAAACGTTAGAGATTTATCTAATGATGAAAAACACGAATGTCTGTCTTTTAGGACGGAAGAGGAATGATTCTTACGCCCGATTGTTTGATTTCGTGAAAGTGGAAGGACTTTCTTCTTCGCTTTTTTCTTCCTTTTGATGAATTAGAGAAGAGCATTCGGACAGTGATTTTTATTGATTGATTGTCAGAGATAAAAAAATAAGTGAAAGTCGGAAACTAAAGGAAAAAAAAATGGAAATCTGATTAGTTTGAAATTCATCTCAGATGCTGCCATGCAATTTTAAAATCGTTGTCCAAGTAGTGGTTGATATTTCTGTAAAAATGAAATATATTTTGTGATGCGTTATACCACCATTTTACTGATATTCCGACATAATGTTGTGGCTTAGATAATTTTACTTATTATTTTGAAAGGCAATATTAAAGAACAATTTATTGATTTCTTTCCGTTATAAAGACTATTTTATTTTTGCTTTGTTCGTTTGCTGTAAATTTCCAACTCAGATGACATTTTGATCTGTTCGTTTGTCAAACTGTGTCGAAAAAATAAATCAATACACTGCGCATGTCGAAAAATCGGAATCAAATGTGGAATAATTCCACCTTGGAACAAAACCCAGAGAAATAATTAAGGTCTTACAAAAGTTATTCTTGTCTTTCCTAAAGGGAATTGTTTTTTTGGTAGCTTAGAAACAAAAAAATCTAATACAGTTATTGTCATGAAATGCAACTAAAATTTGATAACATAAAATGACATAAACAATAAATTAAATCAAACTGTTCACACTTAGTTGTGTTAGGCACAGGAAGCGAGTTTGCCAATATCACTTGTTAGTTTCGTAAAGTAGAGACAGGCGGCTTGAGTAACACTAGTTATGAAGAGCTGCTGGATAATGAGCTAAAAACGTCCTGGCTTTTGCAGTGGAATTTCTATGAGATAGAGCATTTCTTATTGTTTCAGAAATGACGAATCATATAAGTTAAAAGAGACATTTATTTGGACGACCACATTTAAGAACATATTTACATATTACCACATTTCCATTTAACAGGGTTGATACTTGTCCTACATCTTATAGGTACAGTACCAGTAAGCTTACATAGCTCTGAAGTCTCTTCGAGGAGCGAATGCTTAGAGGACCTACCAAAATGACACAGTAGAGACAAGTATATATACTCTTCTAATAATCAGTAGATCTACATATCAGCTGCGGGAATCGATTAGACAACGTCATACGATTCCGATTAAATAGCTGCTAATATGGATGTCAAGTGAAGTGACTAGCTCAAAGAAATGACGTAAAATCTTCAAGAAAGAATGCTTTAAATCTTAGAGTAAAGGTACGAGAGACAATTTAGAAAAGATGCAAGCTTCGTAGCTTAAAATGCAGAATTTCCTAACAAGTTGGTTTGCGAACTCTTTATCACATCATGCTGGAAATCTCACATTTTGTCTCATCAATCTAACATGGTAGAATTACTGAGATGCATAAAAAATTCATAAGCTTTAATGATATATCTTAATCTACTCTCGGTAATTTACCGCTTAGGTGAAAGATGAATATTAAATGTTTTTTAATGGTTTCTGCTGCTTAAAAACTTAACATTATCCTTATAAAAATTCTCTTCATTTTCTTCCATCAGTTGACAATAGCACAAAATGATTTGCTGTTCTTGGGAATTTCCCTAATGTAAAGATTCAGGTTTCTAAAGAATTTATTTTAGCGCTCGTTTTGAAAGCTCCTCCGCCTATAATAACTTGATTTATGACAAAATCCCCACACACTCTTCTGTTGTGTTCTTTCGTAAAAATTCTCCCACTCTAAGTCCATTGTTAGATTCATCTCGCCCCTTCTGCTGCAGGACTTAAATTTTCTTGTTTCTGAGCCGGATCTAAAGGTTCAAAAAGTATAATTTAATGTTTATATTTTTTTGCAGTCTTCTTGGTTTAAGTGTCTGTCCTTTCACCATTTTAGTTTGTGTAAAAGCTTTTGTCCAGCGCAATAGAATTTTTCCGGAAAGGTACTTAATAATATTGCATTCCTTTTTATGTTATGAAACATGACTATTGTTCTTGAAGTTGATCTTTAGCATTACAGCATTTTTATAGTTTCCTTTTAGGCTGAGATTTCACAGACAATAGATTCTTATTATTTTCGCTTTTACACTGTTGCTATATCAGTCAATCAACATTTGTTGTTTGTTTCTACCTTGCTGACGTGTTAGTATTTTGAAAAAAAGGAAAAATGTCTTCGAACAAGAATTTCAAACTATGATCTCCGTTCTTAATCTCTGCATAACGGAGAGAGTTTTTATTTTAAAGCTTTTTGGATAGGTTTGAAATAAAAGAGTTGTAATCAATATCTTCTGAAGGATAATTCTAAAAGTAAATTGTAAAGACATTGATATAGATTTTTAATTTTTTATTGAATAGTACATTTTTGATTTTTAAAAAATATTTTTGATTTTTAAAAACATGTAATCGGACTAATTAACTTTGTAAAGTTAAAAGTAAATACTTTTTGAAAAGAGTAACAAATAAATGTTCAACATACCAAAGTTATTGTTCAAAATTCTTCATACTTTCAATCAAGTTTTGCCCATTATTAAGAAAACTATTAACCCTTAAAAGCCCGATTTTTTAAAAATTTATTTAAAAATATTTTTCGAGTTCAATTTCTTGAATATAACATGGGAAAAATAATTTGAAAAATCCTATTTTGTTTTAAATACGGTTTATGGGTGAAAAACAATTTGTTACCAATTGACAATACTGGACTTTATTTCAGAAAAAATTTCCTTGATAAAATTCCATATTGTCAAACACAGATGAATTTTAATAAATAATAATAATACGAATAAGGAATTTCCTTCAGCATTGTAGAATAAAATATGGTATTCTCAAGCGTAGAAACAAAGCTAAAAAGATGCAGCCTCAAGTGAAAAACATCAATTTATATTTTATTTTTTATCAGCTCTCAGGCTGCCTTCTATATGTTGTAATTGATTTAATAAAAAATTCAATATGCATCCTAATGACAACAACAGGCATTAAAGTTTCGGTCTTATTCTCAAGATTTTAGAACACAAAATTGGGTATGTTGCTTAAAGACAACACTGGGCATTTAAAGGTTAAGCTCATGTAATTCTGCTTTTGAAGGGACGTCCGTTATTAACCATTATTTTTGTTCACTTCAGAGGACAGTGGTTCTATTCAATTTATTTATACATCTATTCCTGCTAATGTTATGTTTGAGAGTAGAAAAATTGGATGAAATAATCTGAATCATCTTCTGTCATATTGAAAACAAGCATCATTTCAATAAAAGCTCACTCATATTGGAATTTTAGTTAATAATAGTATTTTAAACATAAATATTTATTGTAAAGCATTTTATAAAGGAATTTTATTGAAACTGCTTAAAAACGGTAAAGCATTAAACGAAACGATGCGAACGATTTTTAAAAGACTTGACCAAGGTCTTTTGGTAGATTTTTCAACATTTAAAATCATTAACGTTTTGAGAAATTGTACGCAAAATATTAAACAGCGATTTATCAAATGACTATAGCAAATTAAATATTATTATTATCGTTGACAGATTAAATATTATTATTATCGTTGACAGATCAATTAACATTATTTTTTTAACAAACTCACTCACTTAATTCAGTTACTCACATAATTCACTTTGAATATAGAGGAGAGTTCCGAATTTGGACCGGCGCGCAGTGCTTACATTGGACCGATATCGTAGCTTCAATTCTATTGTTGCAAAAGTCTTACTGTGGGTGTATGGTGTAAACAGTCCAACACGCAGGATAATGGAGAATGAAGGTTTATTTACAAATATGCAGAAAAACACGTAACACAGGTACAGGAAACAATAGTTCTTGCACAGATTAGCAATGAAAACAGACAACAATTCATAGGTAATAACAGTTCAGCACTTTGTTATCTAACAACACAAACAGTCAGCCAATAACTAGTAACGACAATAACTGCACTTTCAATAGCGCTCAGCTCACCAGCTTCCTAGCTCGCACTGCGGACGAACCCCAATGACGTTCGCGCTCCAAGGCGATCCCAGTCGAACAGCACACACTCCGTCATTCAAGCGTTCTCCTTATATAGTTTCCCCCGGCAGGCCGTGACGTCACATGGAATTATCTAGTACATTCAAGCGTATCTTCTCTCCTAATGGAAATATCGAGAAGATTCCTGCACCTTTGAGATCCCATATTTCGTCGCCAAAGCCGCCAAATTTGTCGCCAAGGTCGGGGAACCAGACGTGGCTGCTGCTAGTCATCCCATACTTATCCCTGTAAAACTCTCTTCCCAACCATAAGACTCACATTGCCGGGAAGCGACTTTCCATGTTTGTAACACTATTAAATACACTGTAAACTCGCATAATGAGTGATTTGCATAACGAGCCAAATAAGTTGTAAAAAAATGACTCGCTTAATGAGCCACGTTTTGCATAATGAGTGACCAGGAGAGGGGAATTCCCGGATTTTGCGCCTGCTACTGTCTTATCCACGGAGCTTTTATTTTGCTTTAATTCTTATCAAACTAGGTGTCTAGTACTTGTACGTGCACTTTTAACTGTAACATGTTTTAGCTGTTAATCGAATGAGATATTTTGTTCTGATTTCTTTTTATTAGTAATAACCGTTTTGAATGGAACGAATGACTTTGGCTATTTTCATTTTTTTGATTCCAGTAATATTTATGGCCATAGTTTTTTAAAAACTATTTTTCTGCAGTGCATTTACAATTGTTGATACGCTACGTAACAAATGATGTGACGTATATGAGTGACGTATTTGAGTCAATGACGCAACGTAATTGACTTATTTCTTTAAATAAAGAACAAGGTACACCAGCCAGTGTTTAGCACTCACTCCGCTTTTCATTTCTGAAAATCCTATCCGCATTCCGTGCTGATTGATCTGTATAAAAGATAATATGAAGATGATTCAGGCTCCTTAACGATCTTATATATAATTTTGTACGAATAAACGTTATACATAAAATTGTTTGTGTATTTCTTTAAGGCATGGAACGCATTATCGCATTATACATTCATTTCTATAGGAAAAATTATTTCGCATAACGAGTTAGCTTCTGGAACGAATAATGCTCGCTATGCGAGGTTTCACTGTATTTGGGCCATAAAATAGGAAAATTATGTTGTAACGACGTAAATGGGTTGTATGAAATCATTTCTAAGAGAAAGTGCTGCTTAGTTACAGTTAAAGAACAACCCTATTAGCACAAAATACCCTACAATATAGCTACGACACCTTCGCGATATTGTGCGATATTGTTGAAATATCTTGCAATAACTTGTGCTGATAGGGAAGTGTTACGATTTATGTGCTATCCAGTAATTATTTCAATAATAGACAAAAGACCTTTACGCTGTTTCAAATTAAGTATGAAAATATGTCATTGTATCCTCAGATAGGAAATTTCTTTGGCCACACTTACTATAATCATTTTACTAAAATAGATTAAAAATGAGGTTAAGGAAATTTTTCTTGTTGTCGTCAAAAGAATGCCTAGATTGAAACATTTAATTCGATGGGATTATTATATTAAACTAGAGGAATAGCTTTGAAAGCAGTTCATCGCCGCTAGTAGGCCTCGTAAATTGGAATTGGACCAAATCAAAACAAAAAAGTCAATAAAAAGATATAAATCAATCAAATGTTGGATCAAAAAGTATAAAAACCAAGGATATGTATAATTTGTGAGGAAAAGAAGGGGGATGGGGAAGGGGGATCATTTGTGAGGAAGAAGTATGGCATTCTATACTCTCCCTTTGTATAGAATGCCATACCTATAGGTACACGCATTTTGTACTCAATATATACATCTGGGATTGAATAGAGTGCTATCTAACAAAGATAACTTTACAAAATATTTTTTATCGAAGATTAACAAACTTTGTACTGGAGTATTAATTATTGTGGAAGGAATAATTGAAAATTTCATTATTTAGAATATATTAAATATCTTTCTTCTTAAAGTGTGGAGTTAAGACAACCAATTCTTCCATATTAAGGTGTAATCAATGTGCAACAGTTGCGTATTTAACCAGCTCTTTATAAAAGAATACCAAAAGCAATTTCAATACATTCCAGTTTAGCAAGTCTTTTTGATGAATGTAATTTAGCTCTTATTCAAAATTAAAAAGGCTAATATAAACCATTGATGAAAAAACGAGGCCTTCAAAGATTTTAAATAATCAAGATCAGCGATTCCGCTATTAGAAGACTTAAGAAAAGATAAAAATAGCAGTTTTAAGACTTAGTAAAAATTCATTGAAAGTTCTCTGCCAATTTCTTGCTTTTTATGTTAATCAAGCGAAGTTTATAATCCTTTTTTTCCTAATAGTATTAGATTTATCTTTACCAAACCACTTCTTTAATTAAAATTCTCATTACTAAGATAAGAAAGCTGAGTCAACTCTGGGTTCTTGGGCCAAGATTTGCATCCGCTGATAGTGGCCACGAACAAAGGTAATTACTTTTCCTTCGTTCGATCAATTGAAAATAAAGTCGGATATCACCGAATTTATGTCGTCGGAACTTTGCCTTGTTTTTAGCATCTCTCGCGTAATTAAAGAAATGGCTTTTGTGAACTCATTTTGTCCAATCAAGAATAGGGCTGATGTCTTCCAACTCGGGACCCTAAATTACTTTGGAGAAGGAGGAAGGGTTTTTAATTGCGTTTTAAGTGCTTGTACGGAGAGTAGCATTTTATTTTTACTATCCAATAGTTCGATTAATTTTGCGATACTCAATTGTCTTTGAAAAGCTATTCGAATGAATTCATTAATACCATTATCTATCCCTCATTCGTTTAGGAAGATACTAGCAATGTAAATTTAGTAATCTGTTTCATTTCGAGAAATTCTTATTTAGCATTCTAGAGTTCTAAGAATAATTATATTATGGAATGAATTCTCTATCCATAAAAATATAAAATCTTCTAAATATATATGAATAAAATTTCATTAAAATAGGTTACCGTTACATATAATAAATTAAAATGGTTGCCTTTGAAGGAAGTACAATTGCAAAATTCAAAAAATAAGTACGTCGACCAACGGAACTAGTTTCAAAGAATGTTTGCCGATTAATGGAATTTTAAATATTTCATAAAATGCCAAATTTCACTTAACACCAGTATAAGAATATTTCTGTTTGAAAATTTTATTTCGTTTTTAATAGTTCTTTTTGTCCATTCGAAAATGGACTGGAGTCGAAAAATTTAAATTTATGGAAAACATTTCCGTTTCTGTTTTCATAATTATAGGTTACTTTAAGAATCTCACTTGACAATATGATTTTAATTTTCTTCGATTAAGTGTAAAATATATAATAAAACAGCTTTTTTTAACACCACCACTCCATACTCCTGCTCTATGAATCTTTCAGATTCTTCATTAGCAGGACCTTATTACCAATTAGGCATCCATAACCATTAGGTTAAAGTAACCATAACCATTATTATGGTTACTTTAAGAGTCTGACTTGACAATGTGATTTTAATTTTCTTCGATTCAGTGTAAGAAATATAATAAAACAGTTTTTTGACATCACCAGTCCATACTCCTGCTCTAGGAATCTCATATTCTTGATTAGCAGGACCTTATTACCAATTAGGCATAGTAGGCAACTGTCTATGGAATGGACCACGCAGTTTGGGATGCCCCGAGACTGATTTTGGATCAATATTGATAATAATAATAAATATCAATGGCTCAATATTGATTACACTATCAACAAGTGTAGTCTGAATGATGTAATTTGAGGATTTGTTATCAAGCAAATCCAGCACCTTCACGGACAGGTGGCAGAGTTACTGTTTGGCATTGGAGAATCATGCAACGCAACCAGAATCTAAGCAAGGAAGACAGTATATGCGGGATTGGTACCCACTTAATTTTGTTGTTAAGGGTGAAAAATGTTTACGTTAGTGTGATTTTAAGAGCTGTAAGGCGCCGCATCGTCTCAGGTGTAACTTTTGTCCCCAGACCACGATGAAAATTTATGACATACCCCAGAGACGTCGTGCAATTTCAAAAGAGACTTTTCTTTAATAAATCTAATCTGTTTGAATTTTCATTATTCAACAGTGCTACCAGGTGACTATAATAATGGTCTTTACTAAGAACAGCAAAATCATTATACTATTAAAACTCATGAAGAATAAAAGCTTATAATATGGCTTTCATTCAAAAATTCGTTTAATTGTAGGATATTACTAAAAATAGTTATTAAAACAAATGTGTAAAAGTGACTCATTTATCACTAGGTGTTTTTTGAGATGAGAATAATAATGGATTCAAATGTTAATAAATTATTACAAAGATAAAAAACAAATGTTTTATTTAATGATTTATTTCTACAACATAATATGTAATACAAATAAGTAAGCTTACTCTTGAATATACTGAATAAAACAATTTTATTCAGTACTTTCAACAGTAAGTAGACGTAAAAATAAGTAAGAAATTCTGCCGTAATTAATCGAAAAGCAAGGATTTATTAAACAACCTTGGTCGTCAACAGTGACTTCTTATAAAATCAAAATTCAGAATTCATTGAATGATATTTTATTGCTTTTTATTGAATTTAATTTATTTATAAAATTATTGAGCATGTAAAGAAATAAAACTTATTGAGGAAAAAATAATGAGCATGAAAATAAAATTATTATGCAAATACTGAGAAAATTTTATTATCGAATTAAAACTGGGCGACTTTTATAATTGAGTAAATACTGAGTGAATTTTATAATGAATAAATACTGCGCTAATTTTATTATTGACTAAATACTGGAAAATTTTATTATTGATTAAATACAAGGTTTTCTAGGAAATCTAACAAAGGAACTTATTCATTTCGTTGCTAAAAACAAAAATATATCCACAAAATGATTTTTAAAAATAATATACACACTAACATTACTAGTGGCATTTTAATCACGAATAAAGCAAGGGTAAAATGGATTCGTTTCTCTGAAGTAAAAGATTTCTATAAATACTAGAGACAGAAAGGAAGAAAATGGAGAAATTAAACAAAATAGAGACATAAATAAAAAGAAAAAATTAAGAATGTTATAGATTCATTTAATAAAGATTTCCTAAATGTTTATGTTCCTGAGCACTGAAGAGAAAAGGATTTTTGCGGCTGATTTTCTGACTTCGCAAAATTGAAAGGGTTTTGGTTTCTGCCTTTTCCCTTCATCACTTTCCCTAGACCATTTACACATTATTTATCAACTTTTAAAAAATGTGAACTTAAAATAAGAATAAATTTTGGCTGCTTTTGTGTGGGAAGTCATCTCACATATTGCTTTCTAATTGAATGGCCGTAGTATAAATGTTGGGTTGGAATTTCTGTGAGTACATGTTATATTTCGTTTTGTTTTATACCATTGTGCTTTCTCTTTTAGTAGTACCACAGCATGAAAGAAGCAAATCGATGTCTGAGAGTGAATTTCATTTGAAAGGAAATCGAGAACTGCAATATCTCACTACTTTCTCGTACACTTCCCGAGGAGAGTCGCAGGAATTTTTATATAAATCTTGTTTCATTAATATAGTTGCTTAAGTTGTAGCTAAATGAAAATCTCTACAGAAATGCTTATACTCATCATAAAAGGGGGAAATATATATCGCTACTAATAATAAAGGAGAATGTGTGTGTGTTGGTTCTCTACAGCGCAGACCACGAGTTACAGAATTTGGCACAAGCATGATTTGGAGGGTGGGAATGAGAACCTCGGAACCCTTTTTTTGAAATTTTAATTGGAATTTTAATTAATTAAAAATTAATCGAAATTTTGGCGTTGTTCTTTAACAACTTCCGAAAATATTACAGCACAAAAATCATTTTTACATCATCTGAAAGTGCAAAAGAATTACCTTTTCAATGATATGAATTGAGTTGCCGCACAATTTTTTCTCTAATTTAAGTAACCTTTTAAAAATATTTTTTAGCATAATTTACAACAATACTTTTCATTGTTGCTAAGCAACTCAAAACTTTTTCATTGTTTAAATGAATATTTAATTGCATATTCCTCTTTCATTGCTGTAATTCGAGATAGTATTCTAACACATTTTGCTTTCATATTTTATTCCAGCTCTCCGAGATATTGCTTTGCTTACATTAAGAAATATATCCACTAAGCTGAATGGTTATGGGTGCCATGTTTTCATTCTTTTCTCAGCATGTTTTAATCCAGCTAACATGCCGCTGGCCATAAAAAATGCTGCATCATTTTAATGTTGCAAATGCATATTTTAAAAGAGAATACACAAAAGTGAAGATACCCTATTAGCACAAGATATTGTGCGATATCTCTACGACGTTGTCCGGTATTCTGAATGCCGAACAATATCGTGAAGATATCGTAACAATATTGTACAGCGTCTTGTGTTATTAGGGTAGTGCTGACAACATGGAATTAGAGGTTACAGGACATTGTCAGTTATTTGACTCTATTGTTAATATTTATGTAGACAATGAACAGAAGAAGTCCAAGGTCACTAATAGAATATGGGTTAAATATCTATCACAATCTGAAATTTGTAAAGGGACGATACTCATGTTTATATGGAATGCCGCTGTTGAAGAATTCATTCAATTTCAGGAACCATTTTTATTAGATGGCTAAGTTCCACGACACAGACGCAAGACAGAGAACAACAACACAACACAAGTACACAGAAGAAGATGAGAGAGATGCATCATGGGAAAAACCCGGATGACTCTAGTAGCGCCAACTACCATGAAAAGGAGAAGGCAGTGAATTGTAACCGCTACAAATTTAAAATTAAGTTAAGAGAACCATTAATATAAAATGATGAAATATTCAATTGAAATCATATTCCCGGCGAACAAGCTGGTCGCCGAAGGCGACTAGTAAATAAATATGCAGGAAGAAATCAATTTATTGATTCTCGAATCGTATCCAATAATATTACCAGTACTATTTCAGTCAGGGGTACAGTAACTGATCTGCGTACCAAAGTAAAGGTTTCAGACAATAAAGACTGAAGAAATGAAAAAGGGAAGGGAATATTTAATAAAAGTTAGAGATTTATTTAATAACATTTGCCTGAATGCTTGTGTTCCTTGGGATTGATTGGTAGGGAATGATTCTTAAGTCTGATTACCTGGTGCCTAAAAGGAAGGTGCCTGGTGCCCCCTAGTGGAAGAAACATTTTTTCGCTATAGAACTTTCACTGGAGTATTCGAATAGTAAATTTCACCGATTAGTTATAAAATAAAAAAAAATAATTGAAAAAAATAAATTCTGATTCCTATTAGGTAGAAATTCATCTCACATGCTGCTGTCTAATTTTATAGACGTACTATAAAAAATGAGACTGAAATTTTTGCGAGGACGTATTGTATTTCGTGCTATTTTATACCCCAATTCAGTGCTACTCTCTTTTAGTACTGCGGAATAAAAGAAGCAACATTTAAGGCTGAGATTGAATTTTAATGTAATGGAAGTCGTAAAATTCAGCGCGTTGCCAACTCTCTTGTACATTTCCGAGGAATGTCGTAAGATTTTCTTTATCTTTTGCTCCACACGATGTCGAAGTTTAACTTGTGGTTAACTGGAAACCTCTACAGAAAAGCTTAAATACATTGGAAAAGGGAGAAATGTTTTATATCACGAAAAAAGGTATGGTTTATTCATTCAACTAATGAGCAATAAAAATCGTATTGATTTAATTTTAATTTTTTAATACTAAGCTCACATACGTAGGTGAATTACTGTTTTCCTTTAAAAAATAAATTGGCATATTTGTTAAAACTTTAATTTTTGCTGTAAATGCATAGTTTACATATTCTGCATATGAAACAGTTTTCTTCAATTTTTTTGTTAATTTTAAGTCACAATTCCAGTAATTAGAAATTAATTTAAACATGTAATAAAAAGATTCCAGAAATAACAGACGCTTATTGCTTTCAGAAACTTTTGCTAAATTTAATGCTTTAAAACATTTTCTTATAATAATTCATCAAGATATTGTTTTTCCTTTGACTTTTAAATAGCTACGGATCAGTAAGACATTGTAGATAACATAAAAGTCCTTAAGGACTCAAATGTTCCTAAATGACATCTCGTTATTTAATTATGGAAAATAAAGAGCTACAATAGGGATTTTGTTTTATCGAAGTTTCAAGATCGTATTTCTGTATTATTGAGTGCATTAATAATTTAGCATTTTAAAAATGATTAGTGACTTAGTAACTGGAAACCGATTAAACAGTTAAAATTAGTCAAGGTGCATTTAATATTTCAAAATAGTCTCCGAATTTTTGTAAGTGACATCTCATTAATTAATTACGGAACAAAGAGTTATATTAGGGCTTTTGTTTCATCCAAGGTTTTCAGGATAGAATTTCTGTTCCACTGCGTGCATCAACAACCTAACTGGTTTGCCCGTACGTGCATAGAATTATAACTATTTTAAACATATAAACTAAAACAAAGCCTATCACGAACATTCTATATCAAAATTACGAAGAATTCCTAAACATTTCAACTGTCCTTTAGTTTCTCAATTGTTTTAAATGAAAATCAGCCAATTAAGGTTGATTAGTAAGTTTGTATCTGAAAACCGAATAGTGAGTTGATATTATTTAAGATGCATTTAATAATACAAAATGGTTTCCATATAGATAGTTGGAATGAGCCTTTCAAACAAATATTTTGATTTCAAAAACTGTGCAAATATAATGCTTGTCACTGAGTACAACGTTCGAAGCTTGCACCAGATGTTTTTCGCCTTTTAAAATGTTGACTTAGCGTGAAACCGTGAGAAGTTCCTCCTTTCCTACCTAATTAAAATTCTCACAGCAGAAAAAGTTTTTTTTGAGGGCAAACAGCTCCATAATTCTTGAAGTAACATATTAAAACTATTTCAAAGAGTATTTCAGCTTTCTAAATAAAGCGGTAAAAGTACTCATCAAAAGCTGTCACACACTTTACAGAGCATTAGGAATTCCCAGTTTTCAAATTATTTTATCAACATCTGGCATTGTATCGAAAGGAAAAAAGGTAACATACAGAGTGAAATCAAATTGTGAGATGTCATATTCCTCCAACCGCTTATTTCGCAGGTACTCTTTAAGAAGCAAAATGTCAATTAAAGTCAACAGTCGAAAAGAAACCTTTTGTTTGAGTTTCTGCATAGAGCTCTCGCGCGGAAGTGTTTTAATTTAACTTCGTGGAACAAGCACAAAATATGTCCGTCAACAGAAATTGAGAAGTCATTAGCATAAAAGAATTTTGAAGAGAAAGTACGGATTTTCGGAAGCTGAAAATTTATAGTTCACTTGATAGCATAGGGCATTCGTTT
>BGPR01006185.1:0-83444 GCA_013235015.1 Araneus ventricosus | reverse complement strand
GAGATAATAGTTTTATCATAATAGGCAGCTTAAAGATTTTGGTTGTGGTTTTAAATGATAAAGTCATCTGATATCATTAGAGCCTGATATAGGAAAGGCCATGCTGAGCAGCTCAGATTATCTATACAGAATGAGTTAATAGAAGATCTAGGAGTAAAATATTCAAGTAAGAAAGCCAAACAAAAACAAACTTTCACCTGTTTTAGATATTTCTTGCAATCCGCAGTCTTACACATTATTCTGCATGGATGATCTGAACGCTCAATGGGCATGGAAAACCCTTTAATCTTCTACTCATCAAGATTCTATTGTTATGGATTGGCTTTGTCATTTAGAATATTACAGTGCACCAAGAGAAAAGTCTTTGGAAACGCTTCATGTGACTTAATTTTGGCCATAATGCAGCAAGAAAAAGTTCCAGTATTGGAAGTTTCTAGATAAAAGAAATAAAGCATTTAGCTTGGATGAAGGCTATGATTACACTTTCTACATAGGTTTCTACTTACCGATATACGTCAACATGAAAAACTTAGACAATTAATATTTAGACTTGAATATTCACTATTTTTAGGCGCTACTAAGGTATCTGACTGCTCGGGGACGAATTTTAAAAAATGAATTTTAATGAGTGCTAATTTTAATTTATTTCCTCTGTGCCAATGTTATTCAAAATAATAAAGAATACTGTCAGAAAAAATTTTGTGTCACTTGAGATACAATAACATGGATAATTTTGGGTAAAATGTTGAAAAATAAAACAAAAGGCAAAACACTCAGCAAAAAAATTTAATCATATATTGAAATTCTTTTTTTTATACAGCACACTCACAGCTATGGTGTGAAGAAAATGAACTAGGATTCAAGAAATATATGCACACTCTTACGGGAAAGATGTGGCATGTCGAGTATTCTTTATTCAAAATTTCGCAAAATGCATAGGTATAAACAACTTTAAACAGTCTAATCCAAAATCATGTACTTCTGAACTATTTAGTTCATGGCTCATTAATACTGCAGGTATAAATATGCATTTAAAGTGTCAAGGAAATATATCTTATACATTCTTGAGATCAAAGGTTTGGCTCCAAATAACTTTACAAAATATAAGTTTTTCAAAAGTGCTTAACCAAAGTTTTAATTTGTTTTTCATTAAAAATATATTTATTTACTCCTAAAATTGCATCACTGCTACATTTGTGGTGGATATACTTTTACTATATTTTTTTCATTATTACAGTCCGTAATCTTTTTTTCTAAACTTTTTTTATCCTTACCCAAAACTGTTCCATCGAAGGTACTGATTTTCATGCTATCGAGATCAAGATATTGTTTAAGTGTTTATATTGTCCAGGAATTATTCAGTTCGTAAAAAAATTCTATAACACCGTTCATAAAATTCATCATTAAAAAAGATGAAAACAGCTATCACAATGAAAACAAGAAGTTTGTAATTCGACAATGTGCGTTTTGACAAATTACTAATGAAGCTTGTTGAAAACTCAAAAATTTATTCAAATCAATCTGAAGTGGCTTGCAGTTGATTTGCGTAATAAATTAAAATAAATGGGTGGCACAAATTAATTTATATTTTGTGAGTAGGGTGTATTTAGTAAAACATAGAAAATAGCTAATTCCGTTTTCGTTCCTAACTATCGTGTTTTATAAAAAAAAAAATTTTTATTTCTTTTTTCATTTATTGTAGAAATAAAATAAACCTGTATTTAGAGCTAAATAAATCGATCATTACCTGAAAAGATATCTGACAAATACTCAAATATATCTCTATCTAAATACTCTAATACCTAAAAAGTAATAATATCCCCAATACCTTAAAAAGATACAAATGTGCTGATACCTATTGTAATATAATACAGGTTTGCATTATATTTATATCATTTTGCATGAACCTTTTATTAGCTTTCATTAATTTACGATGTAAACCTTCAAAATCTAAAAAGGTAGTGTTATATATATATTACAGGAAGCACGTTGGCTCTCCGTACGTAACAAAGTGCCAATACGTCCTTTCTCCTGAATTGAAACGTAATTAGACATGTCAAATCAGGAAATAAAACAAAAAACCGCTATGAATTATTGCAACGGATTAACTGATTTGGTATGGTAATGACTATACGCGTAAGTGCTGATTCAACAGATTTACCTGAGCAATATAACTCGCATCAAATATTTAATTCAAATAACGATAAACCTTGCGTCGCTTTGCCTTTTGAAGAAATTCATTGAAGTTTCAGATGCATAAAAATATAATTAAAGTTTAAAATGAATTAAATCAGAAATTTTCTTGTTTAATACCATAATTGGAAAAAAAATTAAAGGTGATTTATACACCTATTACGTACTATAACATTTTTTTCGTTAATTATTTTTTGGCAGGCATTGGGTATCCATTTTCATTTGAGGAAGGCGACGACTGTAGGAAAGAATAACTGTGGGTTTTAAATGAAATGTTTTGAATTAATTTCTGAGGTATTTATGAAGACGTCAAACAAAAAATTAAATTCATTAAAAAGGCATAATGTTTTCTGTCCTTACATAGGCAAAATAGTTACTTCAGTCATTTAAATTTTCTATTATTTTGGCAATTACTTTTTTTTCACCTTATAACGATGATACTAATAATTCCATTTCTTGTGAGTACTTATATAAGAGTTTATATTTTAATTGATGAATTACTTCCTAACTGCCCGTGTCTAAATTAAGAGAAAAGGAAATACTGTAAGAAAAAGGTGCACTCTATGTAAAGAGGATCGTTATTCTTAACTCATCTAAATTCTTCCAATAGATTTTAGAAGCATAAAAAAACTGTTAAGGTATTAAATCAAACACTCATTGTTATTCAAAATGGATTTCAATTGCATTATCTTTGAATCAATACACTTTTCTCAATCTCTAACTAATAATCTTACTTTAAAAGAGATTGATATTTTATATCATTTTAAATGCATGAAACGTGTTATTTTAAAACAATGTAGTATAGTGACTGCTAAAGGTTCTAAAATAAATTAAACACATTACAAAATATTCACAATTTGAGTTTCTTTATGAGTTTTGGATGTTAACTTATATCTGTCCGTTTCCGCTTATTTTTTTCTAATAAACATCCTATTTTTTTTACAAACAAATTGAAAAGGAATAATAACCTTTCTATTATTATTTCTAATAAACGATCTTAAAATAAAACTGAATTTTTTTTAACTGTTGTTTCTTGTTGTGGGAAATATTAATGAGAGCTTTACTGTTTTATTATATCATTATTTGAAAAGAATTCCCATTATTGAATTTGTAGGCATTGTATATTAAGTGCGTAGTACCATACAACGTAGAATCAAATTACTTTTTCACTTGTCTGAAGAAAATTACAAGGGACATTATTATTTTTATCGCTATTATACGTAGAAGAAATAACAATAATCGTCTTTGCTAAAACATATTATAATCACAAAATCTATGCAGCAGAAAGGAAATTGCACGTTGAAATAAGAAAACACATTTTTAGTTTGCTATATCATTTATGATCCGACGTGTATATCATCATCTGAACCATCATTTTTGGTTAAGGGAAATAAAACAACTTTATTCTGTTGACAGAAATGTTAATTTTATTGGTTATAATTAAATTAGGGAAAACTAGGATCCTTGACCTAATTCTTTTCCTTTTTTTTTCTTATATTTCTCGACATTTGAATTTTTATCATCATAAAAAAGATTTGTTTCTTTTCAAGAAGAGGATAAATGTATTTATGCTAAACTGATATTCATTTAATTGCTAAAATAAATATATTTCATGAATGTTTAGTCATGTATCCCTAACCATAGGATACTTGACTTAGGCTAGGATACTTGAATTCTAACATGCAAAAGAGTATTTAAATTCTTTTGATAATTTGTCTGTACGTGAAATCTAGATATTAGGTTATCAATTTGAATTACAAAAGTGCTTATTATCGAAAAATATTAATGAACTAATAAAAATAATATGGAATCTAAGAAACGCAGTTGTTATTAATAAAATTTATTATGAATTAAATTGTCTAGATATTAAATTAAATTAGTTCAAAAATTTAATAAAGAATTAAAATATGGATTTAATTAATGATAAAAAATTTACAGCAATGGAACTGGGAAACCTGGTGTACGTCGTTAGTCAGTTGAATAAATGCTACTTGGGAAAATTAAAAAAGAATAGCATCAATATGAAAAAGGATCCAAAAATGTTGGTGTAAGCAAAGCTAAAAGAGAGAAGTTTAATAGATTTACTCCAGTTCTTCTAATATTTAAAGAAAATTAAAAGCATAAGAATAAAAATATATTTTAAGAGAAAATTCAAATCCAGAAAGAAAGAAAACTCAGTAATAGAAATGGCAAAGCGTTAAATAAAACAACGATGGCGTTTAGTTCGAGCAAAAAAGACTTTATCTGAATAATAAATAAATAAAAATTTTCTTTCTGTATGAGGAAAACATATTGATTAAATTTCAATTCTTTTAAAATTTCAATAAAATAATTATTTGCATTATTTGAAATTGTCATACTAAAAAAATTTTTATTCCTATTAAATAATTACTTTAGCAAACAATTTTCTTGCACTCATTTTCTATATTTCTAGTTACCATTTGCCATCAAACTCAATGCAGCAGAAAAACTGATCCAAACTTAGCAAAACAGTTTTAGTTTCACATGAAACTGAGCTGCAATAGCTTTATAGGGCTGGCATCCCTGTCCTTTTAGGTCAAGTATTCCAACTCTTGAGTTTTTCTAACAATCCAAAACAAACCAATTAGAATTCACAGATCTTACAATATATCAAATTTAAAGATAGAAGTAGTTTAAAAACTCAGAAATATTTTTTTAATTCTTCATATATTAAATAGTAAACTCCTATCCACTGAGGAATGAAAAGTGAAAATTTAATTTCTTACCCCAAAATATATTTACCTACGTACTTCCATTACAATGGCTTTTCAGTATGGAATGAAAAGCCCCTTTAATTAGACTATGTGAACGGAAGGTCAATAAAAATGGCGCAGAAAAATTATCAATTATCTTGCCAAGCTGAGAAAATCACGTAGGGTCAAGTATCTCTAGGGTTCAAGTATCCTGCTCCCTATTTAGTTTCCTCTTTACAATAACTGCATTGGTGCTGGAAAACATCCCTCAGCTTTCTTTCAAATTGTGATATCTCCTGCTTGTCACTACTTAAAGCTAAGGGGATAATGAACATTTCTCAACACCTTTCGTTAATTAATCTCAGCAATAAAATTTCAATTCAATTAAAATAATTCCAAGGCTTAATTGCATTCATGCAAGCCTTGTCCAATGACGATTGCGATAAATTATCAAGTTTCTTTACATTCTTTACTTCTGAAAAACCTTCGCAATAAATTACCAGTACTTCTCTAGAATTATTAAAAATGATGAAAAGAGGAATTCTGATTCACCAAGATGTCTTTCGTAATAAATTGAAATCGTTTTGAAGTGGTTCAATGGAGAGAAAACGTCATTTGGAATAACGGTGATTACAAATAAACAGTTGCTTAAACTAAAAAAGTACGATTGTCAAACCCGAATTTCATCTCCAAGTGGAAATGGCAATTAAGATATGCTACTGTAAAATTATCTCTACTCTTTAGTTTTTTTAAATTGTTAGTAAATGCTTACTTTATGCTTGAATATGTTACATTGTTGATCGAAAATGAATGCTGGGTTTGTTCATAATTTTTGTTTGTTAAATTATTTTCAATTCTTTTAACAAAAATGGTTAAATACCATTAAACCATATATTATTATTTAATAAATTGTTTGACCGTTTCTAATCTTTTAGCAGTTTTAGATTTTATATTTAATAACCCTGCTATATTCTGTTAATATTTGGATCTCGATCTCGGAAAGAAAAAAATACAGAGATCTAATTTGTTTCTTCTGTATATACTTTGCCTATTGAATCAGCAATAACTGACTTTAAAATGTGCCTTAATTTTATAATTATATTTATTTAGAAGAACAGCAGACAAAATGCATTTTTGATAATCCTTTAATAAAAGCAAACTAGAACGCATGCAGTTTGGTGTTACATACCAGGTTTTCCTTGATGTACCTCATGACACTGAATTGCTCTGCGCTTACCATGAATCTTTTTTATATCTGTGGATTTTATCACTAACAACAAATGTCAAATTTATTAGTCAATAAAATATCATTAAAATGCGCGAAAATATCAGATGGGATGTAAGACATAAAAAAAATCCCATGAGCATGATCATATATATATATATATAACTAATTTTTTACTTGTAACATTGCAACAAGACTGAGATTAGCTTCAAACTTTTAGCCATTTTGCTCAAAACTGCCAATTATGACATAGTTAGTTTTTTTTTTCCCAAGCTACACATTTTAAAGAATTAGGAAGATTTTGATACGTATTTCAAATGCTTTTCATAATTTGCAAGGAAGTTTAATGTTCTAAATATATACTTAAATATGAATTTTATTCGATTTTCCAATTTATAGTTTCGTTCTGTATACTGAATATATTCAGGGCGGTTCTCGAGCTTTTTCCTAATGGGGAGTACGTAATACTAGCAGCGGATTTTTTCCAGATGTAAACAAAGGAAGAGGGAGGATGTTACTGATAGAAAATAAGTGGCACCTACTTTGTTCTCAAGCTTTCAAAGACACTCATCAAAATACCTCATGAAAGACTGGCATTAAAGGTTCTGAGTATGGGGAAGCTTTCTATTACAGTCACAGAGATATATTCTTTGAACGCATTTGAAGAAAATGGGCACGCAGGAACATGTTTCGTCCTCCCTATCTGAACATCTCCCTCCGCTTCTCCAACTCCCCCCCCCCCTCACACGACCAACGGAGAGGGAACATTTGATAAGAATAATTAGAATGAAGTAACGATGTCTCTATATTTTACTAACTGGCATATAATTTTTAAATCTTTATATCATTTTTGATGAAACCTTATTAATTGTATTATATAGCTAATCAGTATATATAATCTACAAATATAAAAACTTAATGTTTGCATACTTAGAGGATTTTTGTAACTTCATTATGTGAAATTGTCCAAATCATCATCATCCTGTGAAATTATCATATTCAAAGAATGCTGGTTGATGGACCAGACAGGCCGGATCAATGCAAACAACACGAAACTGTAATAAGTTATTTGATTTGGCGTGAAAGTGTGACGGCATTACTCAGATGGCATAAGTGCCTGATTTTGACTAGACTATTTACTGGAGCAATATACAAATAGGTGGGCTAAACTTCATTTTACAGGGGAGCCAAAATTCGTAGAATGATGAAATTTCCCTTATAGCTAACTGAAGGTCCTAATTATCTCGTTCAAATAGTGTAATGAAAAAATTTCTTTTCAGAATATAGTGTTTACTCTCTTTATAAAATATCCTTAATGACATTAAAACTGTCAGAATTCAGCTAGAGAAAAAGAATCCCCTGTAATTTTCGAATAAGGTGTTACGTATTATAATATAAAATAAAAGCTGTTTTCTCCAACTGGTTGATTTTCTTTTCAAGACAAGTTGAAATGTAAAACAATTCAATTATCATCTTAGAAGTGTGCTTCCGAAAACGGTAAAATTTCCAGAAAACTATAAAGAACTTTAGTGTTAACTAGTTAAGAACTTTAATACATGTGCTACTTTAAAAAAGAGCATAACCTTAACTATAACTATTTTAATTTGCAAATGAATGCAAAATTTTTACAATAAAAGAATTCAGATTTTCTATTAAATTGCTATTCGATGATTATTAGTTTCTTAGAAAAACACGATATCATTATTTTTTTTAAATATTGCCCTAACCATTTTATTTATCGTCAATGCATTAATATCTCTCCTACTTCATAGTTTACTATGGATCTATAATTATCAATAAAATTACATGTATATGTGTGATTAAACATTGAGGAATTTTTAGTATTAAGAACGTATACGTATTATTTTGTGATTATTCAAAATGGTAAGCATAATGAAACATACTACTTGAAAATGTAACAGTGGCATCAATATTTGCGTAAAAATCTAATACTTATTTGGCCTTTTATTTCTAAAACAAATCGTCTTTTTACCTCAGCACATACCGCTTATTAGTTGCTCGTTACTGTCATACAACAAAGCGTGTATTAGAAGGATATTACTACCTTGAAACGTCTGAGGAAACAGATTAGACTGAATCAGATGGAAAAGCAATTTGTTATTTTGAAAAGAAACAGACAAACATCTGTTATATTATTATTGACACTTTTACAACAAGAAACAGAAAAAAAATGAAGCATTTACTTCTCAAATGAATCAACCCCGATAATAATGTAATGAATTTAAACAAGGAGTTACTGTTCTTTATATGTATGCTTTTCAAAAATGGAGATTCATTAGACTCCGCTTACTGTGATCGCGGTGAATGTTATCATTCGCTTTATATTATCAAAACCTCTGGTCACGAACCAACGTATTCAAATGTACACAAAATTATTCGTTTAGTGTGCTCACTACATCGTTTAATGTTATCAGTTCTGAAGTAGACAATTGATCGATCCCTCATTTCCAATCAGCGTTAACGATTGGCGTTCGTAGAATTTCTTGCTCCACTTTTAAGGAAACATCTGGGGGCCACTTTCACCCAAACATTCGAAGAATTTCGGGGTTTACTTTTCATGACCTCTCTTTGAAGGTCGTCTATTTAGCAGGCAGGGACCGTCGGTAATTTTCATTGAACTTCTTGAAGGTATGCAAAAGAAAGTGTATGTAGAATGGATGTCCATTGACGAGGACATTCCAGTAGTTGCCACACTAACAGACTTCGAAATTTGCCAAGTTGTTAGTAAGTAAGACCAAACGATAAAAGTTAATGATTCCGACGGAGATGAATGTGTTGAAGAATGTAAATTATTTCTTTTATAATAAGAGAGATGATTAAGCACATGGTATTTCCTGAAACGAAATATAGGTAATCACTACTCCCAACACATATCTGGCACTGTATCGGCGAAAATATGGTACGAAATTAGAAAAATTAACAAATTTAAAACGTAAATTGAGCAATGATGTATGATGTATTTTTGAAAATGGTTATCAATTTTATCTCTCTTGTCTTTTTCTTATCTCGGAGAAATCAAATATACGTGTAAAATCAAATATAATCCCACTTTTCCTCTACTTTACCCCTAATACTTTCCCTTCTAACAATATGTTGATAGTTCTACTTGAGATCCAGTTGAAATGAAAATTAATCATCTCCTCGATGCCGTTGCCAGCTTTTGTATGTTAATCTCTGATTGACAATTTCATTGCGCAGTTCTATATATATATAACTGTTTGCTATTAAAATAAGAAACAAACTGGATTTGTAAATAGAATTGCACTCACATTCAGGGATCTTCCATTTATTTCACTAAGTTGCTAAATCATCTATATACAAATAGTTTTGTTGCATTAACGATGGCAAAGAAACGATCAGCTGAATAGAATACGGAAAGGAACTGCTTTGTACTCAAAACATAATTCAGTGATCGCATAATGTAAAGAACGTTCTAATATATTGATAGAAAAGAAAGAATTATTTTTCGAATGAATATGTTTTTATATATTGGCGCAAATAAAAAATGGCCTTCCAATCTCGCTTCTTTGAAAGCTAATGATACCTTATGACATGGAAAATAAATCTGATCTATAGTCTTGAAAATCCTCAAGTGAATGAAATATTAAGTCCCAGTTTCATAATCAGTTTTCCTTGCAAGATTCTTCTCTATAAATCAATTTTAGGCGACTGCCTACAAATATTTCAAATCCATTGATTTGAAATGAAATACAAATATGAATTTTTAAAAAATGAAACATGATTTTATTTTCTGCATGATATGATTTTAAATGAATTTACGTACTTGGTTTTTTTAAAAAAATAATGATGATTTTGAAACTATCTCAATGTCCAATGATGATTGATATTATTATTATTAAAATAATGCACTTCAATAATGGTAAAAACGTAAGTCTGTTATCTCCAACTGCTAACAATATAAAGCTTTCGCTACCTTTTGTTACTCCAGGCAATGGAAGTTCGATGAATAATGGGAAATATACTATTTTTTGACTAACAGAATACCGTATAGGCCACAGTAATAATAATATCTCTTAAACCAAGTAGCACAACATTAGCCACGATATTGCGCAATATTGTTCGATATTATATAATACTATAAGATTTTGTAAATATTTTACAGTATTGCGAATATTGTTTGATATCGTATAATATTGTACAATATCTTTGTGATACTGGGGTCATTTTAATTCTGACAAGAGGGAAGTCTCATTCGATATTACTAAACTTACAATCAACACTCAGACATAACAGTGACTCTGAACCGGAAAAAATTAACTCTGATATTAGAAATGGAACAAAGCATAACTTTTTTACTTCAATCACCGTTCGTCGCTTGACAGTGTCAGCGTCTGTCTCTCCTCTCAGAGTATGCTAGCAAATCGCAGAGAGATTTTCCAACTCGCTTTATTATATTCCTGGGCAGAGCTTTCGCTATCCTTGGGAGAATATGTTCTTCAAAAATACCCCAACATTAGAAAATATTCCTTCTGGTTCATCCGCTGGTATGAGTCAATATTTCAATATTCTCTCTTAAATATTTCAATTTCTGTTCTTAATGGACGAACTTCAGAATTCATTACCTACGATGTCGTTTCATTTCATAGTTAGTTAAGGAAACTTTCGGTTTAAGTACTGGCCAATCAATTAGAAACCTTAGTTCAATAAGTTCAATATATAAGACCTATATCAAAAAGATGTAAATCTTCAATATTCCATTTTATGCTCCTTTTCTTATAGGATTATCTTTAACATCCTTATCTCGTTGTTGTGGTCATGTTCAGCTAACGTGGTGCACGAAATTTTACATAAATCCTTCTATTATCTATATCTTTATAAATGTTTGAGTTTTATATTCACTGGTAAGTACCTTCAATTAGTTGTCAAGGTGAAATGCTTGCCTTCATCAGTATTATGGTAGCACGACTTTCTCAAACTGATTTTGATGTCGAGCACTAAATATGCATAAAAGCTTTAAACTCCTAGAGTCATGCCACATTATGAACATTTTTCAAGATTTGAATAATAGCTAAACGCCAATAATTGTTTTAAAAACATTACTGGAACTAGGTATCTTTGATACAGTAGCAGAATTTAGATACGAAAATCAGAGTACAAAACTGGATCCTTTGATATATAAGCTGGGGAAGTCGACTTTGAAGAATATTAAATGCCCCTTAGTGTTTTGGGTTAGCAAATGACAGTATGTGACATTGTTAAGAAGCCAAGGACAATGCCTTAGATTAGCATTTTCTATTTGTCAGGGAGAAAATATCTAAATGACTCATACCAGTTGTGTTATAGAACACGTGCCTCCCCAAGTAAATGAAAGCTCTGCCCAGTTATATAGAAAGGACTGGACACTCTCTTGTGGAGCGTGTAAAGGCCTCTAAGAGGAGATGAGCGAGAGACTTGGATACGTTAAACGAGAGATTATATACCAATATTAGAGTACAGACTAATATAAGAGTACAGTAGTGTACTTTGATATTGGTATCTAAATTAAGCTGCCTTATCACTGACAGTTCTAGTAGCAATTTTTAATAATTCCTCGTGTTAATCTTGGTAGTAATAATTTGATTTGATTCTCTGAGTTTATAGTGATTACACATATTGCATGCTCGACTTTGACCAGCGTGGGCTAGCCTTGCTACAATAATGATGGTATTACAACAAGACTTTTTCCGACCCATTAGCTACTATATAGATGCGAAAAGTTTCTTTAATATACATTGTGAAACCAATCGAAATCGATGCTGAGGAATTTCTAGGATCTCGAAAGTCCACCCATTAAGACCTGGAATAGGACTCGTGAAGTGGAAGTATTAAAGCAATAGCATAGTTTCGACACTTTCGGAGGCGGCATGATAGTGATATTTTCTGCTTTATTATGCAACTCGTAATGTATAGAATCATTTATGCCATTGACCAATGTCCGTATTTTCGATTAACTAGTAAATAATCATCAACAGACATTAATCATTCTTTACAATATTTTCCTTTTTTTCTTCAAATTTTCACATTCAGGAATTACCATTCCAAAGCATAAAATGCTGCTTGAAAGCGCCGATTAAAAGTTCTTAATTCAAATGCTGCTGTATGGAAAACATATTGGCGATTAAAGGAAGCTATAAAATTTCAATGTTTGAGAAGTCGGACGTTACTGCGGTTCTTCAGCAAGAGGAGATATTTATTTTCAACGGTAAAATGAAGTGTCTTCCATTTATTAGTGAATCTTGGAGGATAATAGCAGTTAAACAGAAACAAAAATTACAGTCACGCTTAACGATGCCTAGAGCAACAACCATAAAAAGGTACATAAAATCGCAAATTAACTTTCAGTTAGGTAACATAAAAAATCAAGGGCCATACTTGAGTTGTTATAATAAAATGTATATCAGAATTCAAGAAATATTGAACTTAATTAAAAAGTATAATACATTCTTTAATTTAGAAGAATTCGTGCCGTTATATTTATTGGAAATTAATTAACTACGCTTGAGTACTTAAAAAGACGTCAAGAGAGTGGAATTGCTTGTCTATTGACATTATACGCGAAGTGGCTTCAAATTTTATCATGGATGGGAAATAATAAGTTCATTCATCTGTAAATTTCCTAAATATGAATTTTTCAATGAGCCTTATTAATTAAATGCCGTGTGGTGAGGAAAACCTTGTATTCCAACACATTAAATTCGTGATTGCCTTTTTGTTTTCAACCATCAGGTATTATTTTGAAAGATCGTCAAATTACATTCTCAGTAATTTTCAGGATTATTTATTTATTTATTTATTTTATTTCTTTATTTTCTTGCAAGGTTGTAAAAATCTCAGAAATCAGATTTCATAGTTTTGCTTTACTGAAAAAAATTTTTTTCTTTCAGTTTTCCTATCTAAGATTCTAAACGTGAAAAAAGAAGTTTAATACCTTATAGTAGCTAGGAAACTGTATGAGCATTAATATTCATACCAGGGATCTTCCTATCAAAGAAAAGGTTTTTTTTGTAATACAATCATTAGAAAATTTATGGAACTTTGTATTCATGTTATTGATTAGAATACGTTGCCCTGGGCAGCTAAATTTGGTTCAGTAGTATTAGAAGGATATCGTGTCTTTATCGTTGCACAATAAATTTTTATAAAATGTTTTATTATTTTAATAGAGTTTTTGGCATCAAAAAAAGTAATTGTCTTCTATCAAATTTAATTTCCTAATAAAATCGAGAATAAACATTAATTAAATTAAGAATCAACCTAACATGCTTGATTGTAATGCATTTGTATAACACATAAGCAAACGTTCAAAACTAATAGAATTTACAGAAGTTAGAATTTAAAATGAAACGTAGAAGTAAACAAGAAATTAAAAAAACAAAACGAATCATAATATATTCCTTTCATTTTAAGACAATCCTTGTAACCGATAGCTGTAATATTTCATAAATGAAAAACGGTTTTATATATGAACCATAGCCCATTAAATAAAAATGAAATAACATCTAAAACACGTCTCATTCATTTTAATGATACACAGTCATCCCTGGCCGAAAGCGGGGTTTACGTCATTAATACATTGCGTTCACGGCAAAATAGAGTTCCGAAAAATTATTTCCTACAGAAAAGATGCTTTAGGTATTGTTCAAATTGCGAAAGTACACCTAACTTAAAAAGGTCTAAATATTGCTGTAATTAAAAGGCAAAAAGGAAATAAATCTTAATTAAATGAATTTTTATTATTGCTTTAGAAACACAGGGTGGTCATAAATTATTGGACACATTTAAAAAATCAATAAACAAAACCATATAATGAAGCAACATCTTTTTTTAAAAAATGAGAGAATAGGTGTAAAAGTGTTTTTCAGATAGGTAATGCGCCGTTGCGGCGCAGTAAATTTGCTGCAAGGGAATATTCCCAGCACAAGTGTCATAATGGCTACCATGCAGCGGAAGGCACGTCTCCGGGTTCGACGAAAGCATATCAATTGTAACAATTCAAAGTTCTCCAAGTAATATCTCGATTAATCGTTGGTATGAGCAATTAAGTAGTTTAATTCTCCTTCACTCGTTCAACAACTTCGTCTGAAATCGAGCACCTTTCCTATAATCCATATTTCCTGTTCCCTTTAATTTCTCATAACAACGCTTTATGAAGTTTTTTTTTTGTTCTTTTTCTCTCCACCGTGCCTTTTTCTGCACTGTAGCAATTTTGACACTTCCGTTGGGAATCTTCCCCCGCAGCAGATTCAGTGCGCCGTTCCGTAACCGCGCGTTACCTATCTCACAAAAATCTTTTTCATCTACATAATAGAGTATTTTTATTAATTTTTAAATGGTTCTAATGATAATGACCCCACTGTAGATACCTTATCCAAGAATATTTTTAGAAAAGCTATTGAATTCTGCTTACGGCAGTGACAGATGCGACACTTTAACCCTCTGATTCCTAAGGCCATTGAAATAAAGAGACCTCAAAATACGGGAACATCCGACCTCCTCTATCAAAGATATGAGAAATTCACTTTCCCCCTCAAAAACCACAATGACAGCTGCCATTTTCCGAATTTTAAGAAAACTCCCCTCTTCCCCAAACACATCTGGGCGAGCCACACTAAGGAAGAAAACACGCGCCGAGGGTGTGAAATCAATCACACTTAACGAAAGGGGGTGGAAACTTCAGAGTCACATTCGGACGTTTCGGACGGCTATCGTCTTTTGCTTGAAGGGACGTATGGGATGGTTCCGTATCGATAGAAGTAAATACATCATGGTAAAAAGCGCAGAGTTTTTCAGTGTCTCTCATTAATTTTCCTCGCCTTTCCTCATCTTTGTCAATCCGCATCGCAAAATCCGAGAGCCCCTTTTAACAAATTGCTTAAGTTAAGGGAGTAATTGCAAGTTAAAGGCGCTATGTCTTTTCTTCAATAATCGCTTTCTCTGTCACATGGTTTTATGAGATTATAAAATTCTTAATTCGTCACTTAACGATTAGTTCTTTGACTCTTTCATTCCATTTCTCAATAAGGTGTCGTAACCGTCATCTGATCACGGTTCAAAATTACGAGGTCCATCCTAACATCGTCCTCATGTTTCTTGAAAGCGGGATGTCTATATAATTAAAGCTGGAGTAAATTCATATCTGAAAATCCTTTGCCGTCAGTTACCTTTCCCGATTTGCACAATTTCTTTAGCTTCACTTTCAATGTGGGAACACTAGGGACGCTCTACAGTATGCAGCGTATGAATGAAATTCTAGCATTGGCAAATTAAAAGTACGCAATTGAGAAAACGTTAATGCGCAATATCGGGTTTGGCAAATCCTCGCTCATCAAGGATTTACTGTACCTGAAACACAATTTTTCAATCTAATAAATTTATTGTTATGCTGTCTATCTGTTACTATGTATTTTATTTATCATGTTCATTGTCACAATGTGCGTGTGCGGTTTCTTTTCATTAAATTTTTTTTAAAAAGAGGATAAATAAAATTTTGTTTCCATATTCATATCAGTCTTTAGAAAGTTCAAAAATATTCAATCTTAACTATTACAATCTGAAGGTAAACAACAAAAGTATGCATCTATCTATCTAACTATGTCCGGATATCTTCTCACGAACCGCTGAGTGCCGAAAGGAACTGAAAGTACCAAAAGGTGGAAAAATATCCAAGGAATCCGTTTCGACAATTGAAATTCCGAAATTAAAATTAGTTAAAAAGATATTAATTAGAAATTTCAGAATGATTGTGGTTTCACCGTGCTGCCATCTTTTGGCAACTTTGACATCCGAAGTCCTTGCATTTTTTTATTTATTTAACCAAAGCTGGTTTGCTTATTTGTATAAAATGTTTTTTTTTTTTTTCTGTTTTTAGCGACATTCCATGCTTTTATTTATAAACATCGGGAATAAAATAGTTTTCTTGCATATCTTTTTTTTAATTTTAAAATTTTGTCGTTTTTTGTCAATAACTTCCGAAACAGTTGATAAACGAAAGCATTTTATATCTCATTTTAAAGAGCAAAATATTATCTTTCCAATGATACCAGTTGTAGACTTGTACGACATTTTACTTAATTTTTATATTTTTAAAAATTATTTTGATTTTATCGTCTGTGGAGGAGCTATGTGTTTAGTCTGGTTCACGCGTGGATCTTTCGAAGGTGATATGCTTTTAGTTTATTTTTGCAGATAAACTTGGTATGTATATTTTATTTTGTTCATTCTTTTAAATGAATTAAATATTCTGTTTAGGCAGGTTCAAATTATTTCCATTCGTTTAAATAATGAAAGTTTGTTTAGTTCCAATTATTTAATTCCATTAGGCCTATCATCATTTAAGCAAACTTAGAATTTAGTCTAGAATTTCATATTAGATATTTAACGGCAATTTGCGTTTTTAAAGTTCGTAGATACGAAAATATATATATATATATTATCATGTATATTTTATTTTGTTCTTTGTTTTAAATGGATTAAATATTATGTTCAGGCAGGTTCAAATTGTTTTTAAAAAAACAGGAAGTGGGCGTATGAAAAAAATATGGATCCCAAGGCCTTACGCGACCTCACTTTTCTCTGCCAGGGAATATAACATTATTCGAGTTAGCCCGTGCAACGCAGGGCCACGCAGCTAGTCAAATTATTATCGCTTGTTTGATATTTTATTATGAATTCAACCATTCAAAGGAAAACAAATTCGAGAAAGATCTAAATACACTAAACAAAGTTCCGTTAAAACGTGCAGACAAGAACAATAGCACTCTGCAGCACAATCGGAAATAAATAATTTTAAAAGCAGCGAGTCGATGAAAATGAAACGATTCTCTTTTGTGAATGAATTCTGTAATATCAATTCGCAAAATTTAAACTTTTCTGCTTCCGTTGTTGACACTGGATTTTTGTTTAAGAAAGAATAAGATAGGTTTAGTGATGCAATAACTTGTTGAATTACAAAAGATTTCTGCACAGTGTTACGAACAATTTACATCTGAACAATATATTTATATCGCCATGTATTTGCAAAATTTTGATTTAAACTCCATTCAATTTCAAATTCAACGATATTAATAAATAATGCCTAACCATATCAAAAGATATATGGATTGTTTGCTTGATAAACGCTTATAATGAATTCAAAATCTCCGTGGCATTCGTAAATAATAAATTGTCTGTCTTGAATACCGTAACTGCATCACGAATAATGAAAAATTTATTTCAGCGCATATTAGTTTTCAAAACATAAGAAGAGTTCGTGTGAAACTTGGAATCTTATTATTAGAAAACAAGGGAGACAATAATTTTGATGCCTATTTAGTTTCTAAATGTTGGCCGTGGTGGCATAGTGGTAAGGTGTGAGCCGAAAAGTTCCAGGTTCGACACTCGATTCCACTGAAGATCCCTCGTGTATTTGATCTGTTACACATTAAATCATACATAGAGGACCAAACGTCCTCCCGCCGGTGTGGTGTGGAAGTTTGTAGAGGGAGGTGCGAGCTCAGGTGTCGTCCTCGTCATCTGACCGCTATTCAAAATTACGAGGTCCGTTCCAAAATAGCCCTCGTGTTGCTTCAAAACGGAACGTTAATATAACTAAACTGAAGTTTTTAAATACTTTGACAAAACTATGCATGGAAAGTATTCTAATAAATATCTATTACATCATAATACATTTAAAATTTAAAATCCAACTTCGTGTATATAAAATATGATAAAATAAATATGAAGAACATTCTTCCATTCTCCTAAATATAGGCCCCCCTTTCAAATAATATGCGTTTCCTTAATGAGTTTCGATAGTTATTGAAAACTCACGAAGAGCACGGCTTTTAGAACAAGTTTTCATCTTAATACGGTTGAAAAAAGAGGGATTTTCTGCAAATAACTCTAGTGAGTAAAACTTATTAAAAGCAAAAGAATTGCATCATTTGAAAATAAGGAAACTCCCTCATGATTCAACAAAATAGAAACTACTTAAAACAAAAATAATTCTCTTGAAATAGCTATGATATAAAAATGAAGATGAAGACATCTGCCAAAAAGAAAACGTACCTGGTTAATTATGCTTAGTATGGTGTAGTAGAAAATAATATTCCTTACATATTAATACCATGCCAATTGAATTGAATTTCAGTATTTTTGAACATACTTTGCGTGTAATCCAACCGCAGGTGAATATATTGCACTTGTTTATTAAGATTAAATAGTTTGAATTAAGCTTAAATAGCCCCATACTTTCATTTCCTTTTCTTTTCCAGAACTTTAAAGAGTTATTTAGTCATATTTTTCATGAAAACTGCTTTGAAAAGGACATTTTTCATGCCATAATTTCTGATTGTATGTTTTACCTCGCATAAGTGAAAGAATGCAACCATCATTTTCTTTACCAGTTTTATTTTTGTCAATCACAGATCTATGTAGAAGGCATTTGTTAGTCTAACAAATCAAGAAAGCGGAGGAGATTAAATCTGAATTTGCAATTAAAAATCCTACACAGCTAAATTTATTCCTTAATCTATTTACAGTTCTCTTTGATTGCAATTTCATCTAAATCTTAGAGTATACAAGGGTGGAGAAATATCGATGGTAATTTTTTTGTTTTTTGTTGCAAAGCAAGCAAAATAGTAGATCTTCCTCATTTTATCCCCGATAATTAAAATTTTTGACGTAAACATAGTGTCAAATAATTTACGCTATTTCAGGAACAAATATATGTTTAGATGATAGTTGAAATATAATTTAACGTCTAAAAATACACATCTTGAGACGAAAACTTTTAGCACTACTTATAAAATTATTAATTATTAGTAATAAATCTTTTTAAAATTTAATATTGCCTTCTGTGCTGAAAACGAAATTCAAAGAAAGGAAGACTAAAAACTAAGTCCACAAAAAAGGTGCGAATCGATTAATAATTCTTATTCCATGTTTTTAAATATTTCCCTTAAATGTAAACAAGCAAAAGAGCAGGGATTTATTTATTTAACGTTACATTTATAGATATACAACTATTTAAATAGCATTTTAATAAATATTTGAGTAAGAATTAAAGAAACAGTTCTGCTTTTAAAAGGATATATTTAAACAGCGACATTGTCTCATACATTATTGTTTGGAAAAAATATATTTCTCTTGTGCTAGATATGTAGAAATATATTTGCTGTTTTATCTTTTTTATGCTTTTAACTAAATTAAAAAATAAAAAGATTACCGATTGTTTTATTTTAGGGAATATTTATTTTTCGAATAAAACTTAGTCTTTTTAATCTTGTGAATGTTTCTTTAAGTCACTTCATTTATTATTTAACTAAATGAAGCACGCATAAAAAACTGCATGAATGAAAATTTTATTAAGTGGTTCATCAAATTATTTGTTTGAAAAGTTGATTCATTTCTCAATATTGACACCAATAGTTTCATTACTTTCCCTTTTCCGCGTGAAAAATAAATCAAACAACAATATTAAAATTTTTGCTTTTCAGATTTAAAAAATGAATATTAGATTTATTCCAATTACTCGACATAAATAATTATATGTTTCTTCAGTATTCACCGCTAGAGTATACAAGAACTTTATCTGTATTATGTCTACAAATGGTAAACTTTTTGAACTATATGTACTTAATGATTTCTTGAAAGTTTTGCAGTATTACTTAAAATTTAAATTTTTATAACCGTTTCTTCAAAATATGGTCATATATGGTCTCCGAAAGCAGAAGTTCCTTGAAAGTCTTACTGCTTACAGCACGCCATCACGTTGAGTGCCTTACATAAACCTTACGTTATTACTAGACCCAGTCGTTGGTGGTGCAGTCACAGTGCTGCATACAACGCTGTGACTGGACCACCAGGGACAGAGTCACAGGGTTGTATGCAACACTGTGACTAGACCAACAACGACTGGAAGCAAAGAGAATAGAAAGGAGTGATCATTTTTTATTTTGACTTCATCATGTTGATGTTATTAGGATAAGAAAATGGTGCCAGTCCATAAAAAAAAGATCCCAGTCTGCCAGGTTGTTACGATATCAGTTCGTGGTAGTCCAGTAATTATACGGGATATACCAATGCTTGTACAATGTACTTTCAAATGATTGGATCCAAGAAACTTTAATACTATAACCCATTTAAAACCCATAAGTAAATCTCAAACTAAATATATACTGTTAGGAAAATGTGAAATTTAACATTGCATGAAGTTCTGTAAATAAAACGACAATGTTTCAATCAACAACTTTATTCACTTATTTTTATAATTGTATGTAATGATCAGTCTTTAAAATACTTACTATGGAAAAAGAACTATTCCCTAAGCCTGTAACCTAAAAACATTGCAATATCATAAGATTGACTTAGCTCGGAAAAGTTTTAAGAAATAAAAAGCAATCTGGAGTTTTTTTACAAGGAAATATTTTTCAAATTCTATCAGCAAAATTGTAAAATCTGAAAAGATCACCCATCATTTCGTCCGGAACAGAAAGGCTTATTGTTAAATGCACATTCTCTCTACCATTATGAAACACTGTTCTAATTAAACACAAATCTTTCATTCGACTTCACTTTCACACGACAGGATTTCCTACTCATGTAGCTTACCTGATTGAAATTTGTTTCTTTCCAGAATACAAGTATAAATTCTGATTACATTTATAATTTCAACTTTCTAAAAAGTCATTAATTTTGTAATTCACCCTTTCGAAGGCGGTGGGAAGTATACTTCACTTCCCACCTAATTCATCAATTTTTAAACGTACAAGGTAGGCTATTTTGAAATTCTCAACAAATATTTCGATGAAAGATAATCGAAGACGTTACAATTTCTTATCTCAAACCGTAACAAAGTGTCTTGGCTTTTTAATTAATTATTAATTAATAAAAAATGTCATCCAATAAGCTAAATGAATTACTTTTCTTAAATTAACCTCAATCCCAAAGTTATTTTATTATACCATTACTAGAAAAAAAATGGCCTTCAATGGTTTTTCAAGCGAGGTTTAGTTGAGAATATCATATTTTTCTGACCATGATTCAATTTATTTTTTATATTTCTTGATATATATATATGCGTTTTTTTAGAATTCAACAAATGATGTCAAATGTTTATGCAATTATTTATTATTCTTAGTACATTAAAACATTTTCAAACAAGTTTATTTTCACGAATCACGTCGCATTTTTAATTTAATCTATAATTTTTATTATATTATTTAAAAATATTCCATCAGATTTTAACAGTAAGTTTTAGGAAGTACTTATCTTTTATTGATTATAACTCTTTAAAATAAACTTTAGTTGCATTAGCAAGAAAATCTTAGCTTTGGAAGTAGCTTTTTTTCGGTTACAAAAATCTGTTATAATCGTTTTATAAAAGTATCCTTTTGAATTTTAAACTAAATCCGATCTTTTCCGCGTATCTTGTTAAAGAGGAATATTCTCTAAACTATAATCCGATTAAGTTTCATTTTTGATACGAGTTTCACGGAAAACTCAGGAAACAGGATTTTTTCAGCGGGATGTCAAGAATAATCTATAATATAATATATATATATATGTGTCTGTCTGTCACAAGAACTCCCCCTAAACCGTGAACGGTAGAGACATGAAATTTCCACACGACATTCTAGAGCATATTTCCAGGTCAATGGTGCTATTCCCAACATTCAGAGTTAATTAGTTCTTAGGATATTTAATTAAATAGCAAAAATTAGCCTCTGTTACGCCTAATGCTTACATGTTTTTTGCCAATAACTTCTGAAATATTTATTAGACAACAACTATTTTTACGCCATCTTAAAGAGCAGAAAATTACCTTTCCGATTATATTAATTTCATTGCGATAAAGTGTATTCATATACAAATAAATTCAAGCCAATTTACTGTTTCGACGCGGGCGTTTGGAAGTGTTAAAGCTAATATAAGAAAATATTGCTTTCTTTGACCATAAACAACAACGACTTTTCACCTCATGTTTCCGGTTGTCCAATCATTACAACTTTTAATACGGTTACACAGTGATCCAATGACGTTAGTGAATTATTCTCTCCATGTTTTTGTTTAATTTTCACAAATTTTTAAATGATCCTAATGAGTGTTTGCTAAGCCTTCAAGGCTACTTAGTCCAGTTACTATCGTAGGAAGAGAATAAAGGGAGAAAAAAAGATGTTTTAACGGTCCATCTGTCGGAATAACTCCTCCTAAACGGAGAATAGTCTTGACATGAAATTTGCACATGACATTCTGTGGTCGGTTCCTAGACTAATTCTACTTCAAACTTTCAAAAAAAATTACTTCCCAAGATATTTAATTAAATAAAGAAAATTAAGCCAATTTTCAGCGTTTTATCTCAGTTTTTCGCCAATAATTTCAAAAAAAATATATTGCACTCAGATTATTTACGTACCATCTTAAAGAGCAGAAAATTATATTTTTAAAGCTTCCAATTTAAATGGCATGCGTTCTTTTCCTTAATTTAATAAACATTTCAAATTTATTTCAGCACAATTTGTAGCAATGCTTGCTGTTATTGTAAATAAATTCAAACCAATTTATTGTTTTATCAGATCCTTCATTCCGGTATTTTTAATATTGTGAAAGTCACGATAAAAATATTATTTTCTTTGAATGTTAATAGAAAGGTAGAAATTTTAATTAGCTATTATTTCGAAGCATATATCTCTTTCAATATGTTTGCACCACAATCCAATGATGTTAACTACTCTCTTTCTGCCATGTTTCATTTAATTTTACGAACTTTTAAATAATCATAATGAGTGTGTAAAATTCTTCAAGATTGTTGCGTCCACTTCCTACCGGAGGGCGAGGGCCTAAAGAGAAAAAGAAAGAACCTTATGTGGTTTTCCTGGTCAGTGACAGAAACATTAAAGAGAAGAGAATTGTAGTCCAGATAATGGCAATAAAATCCATGATATGAAAGAGTTTCTGTTGTTGCAGTAGCAATGATGGGGAGGGGAAAATGGAATACGAAGGACTACGAGATTCTTGCGAGGTGGTTCAAACTAAGGAGAGAAAAAGAAGAAGGGTGTTTCACTGCTGGTAAAAAGGGACAACGGATTAACGAAAATCACCGAAAGACGCTTCCGCGAAAAACTCATTTGTTAAGTTGAAAGCGTCATAGGTACTGGGACTTGAAAATATTTTTATCCCGAGCAACGCCGGGTATATCTGCTAGTATTTTTATATACCTGAAATGCTGCTTACAACTGAAATAAACTCTAGCTTATAGTTAATAAAAATAGGATAACGGCATTCTTTTACTGCATATATTAACGATATAGCCACTTCTGAACTATAATAGCTCTTTGTCTACCTGCATATTTATTTATTTACACGTATTAGATGAGATATTGGAAATAGGTTTGAAAGTGAAGTCAATTTGTTTCTTTTTAAATCAGGAAATTAGGCTTAATTCCATCGATGACATACAATTTCTCATAATATTTGAATAAAAATGAAATAAAAGCTAGTTGGCTCTTCTGCGCCATAAATTGCTTTTAGCTTACTGCTATATGATATACTAGCTGTAACCCGCGACTTCGTGCGCGAAGAATTTGAAGTATTAAATTTTTTAAATTCACGAATGTAAATGTTTCGTTACATGTTGAAAGGGAAAATTAAAAGTTTTGACGGTTGATAATACATTATTGGACGACTAACAGGAGTGTTTGCTGTTATAGTTAGGTAATTTGTTTATCTATGCTAACACACTTTTGTATACTACGTTTTTTTGTTTTATGTTTTTTACACGGATGTAGAGGTTCTGTGGTCTGGACACACGTGAAACGCCACATATGTTGCCCATGGGAAAAATATGGTTTTCCAAATGTACGGTTGCCCCTTTGAGTGTCTGGCCCTGAACCTACCTTTTGAAATTGGATGGTAAATCCTTCGGTATTATCGAAATGCGTGAAATTAAAACACTCTCTCGTTTTTAAACACTCTCACGACGTTTGGACCTAGGTGTTGAATTTGTAACCGTGTGCAGTCTCGGTATATCGAGGTTACGTGTCAATAGTACTGGCACACCGACTTTTAATATCAGCTTGTCGGAAGGTACCCCTGACAATTCTAAGGAGTTCAAGAACTTTACAGGATATGATGTTACTTGTAACATATATTTTTTAATTTATCTGACCTAAACTTTCATTAATCAGTGAAAAATTACTAATTCAACAACCATTCTCTATTCCTCATATATTCTCCGTTACTGTAAATTACATCATTGTACTCAGTGGTATCATCAGGCCCTTATAATCTGTGTACCATCCATCATGCTATATGTCATCCACATTTAAAAGAATACATAGAACAAAATACTATATCGTCGTATATTTTCCTTTAGTTATAATTAACTTTAGTTTCTAAATTTTAATCAAAAAACTCTTACAGCTATAATATATCTATCAATAGATTTCTGTCCCGGCGTCAATTTATCGACAGCTTCTTGAATAAAGTCTGATATGGAAAAGTATAAGTCACTAAAATTAAATAGACTGCAAACTCGAAAAATGAAAATCAAGCGTCGAGTTTAGTAATTACATTTATGATTCTATTAATAAATTATTTGTTTATTTTCTCTGAAAGATCACATAATCGCGGCTTTCTTTATGATCACGTGATGTGTGACATTCAAAATAATTTATTCCACGTGTAGTTTGACCGTGAAAGCGTAAAAAACAGACAGACACACTTTCTCATTTAATATATTATTAAGGATTTATTATTTCTTCGGAAACACAGGTAAAAATGACAGGTGATATGAACTGCAGTGATTTTTGAATCTAATTAAATAAGCTTTAGAATTCTTTAAGAACCAATGAAAACATTGCCAAACGATATTTGAAAAAAAAAATAAACAGGAAAAATAATGGCAAAGTAATTACACCGTTGCCTAGCAACTCATCAGTATCAATTCTAGTATCATTAAATTTGATTTATTTTAAAATCGTCTGCGTGTCAACTTTTTTTAAATTTTGAAAAATTAATACAAATTGAAGGAAAAATGTCACAGATATAAAATTGATATCATTAAAAAGATACAATTTTGAACTTTAAGATGGTATAAAAAAAATTTTCGGGGGATAATTTGCTCCGAACTTACAGCGGAAAATCGGTTTCGGTTACTTTTTAATTAACTGACTGTTTAATTAACTTTAGCGCTTTAAAAAGTTGACAGTAATCTTACCCTAGTCTTAATTAATAAGTGTGCAAAGTTTGGTTGAAATCAGTGCCGTGGTTTAGGAGGAGATGTGGAACATAGATACAAACATACATACAAACATACAAACCCACAATGACTTTTATTTATATTAAGATTAAGATATCCTCTCTTATTGGAGATTCTGGAGAAAACATAATCACAATTTTCGAATCAACGAAAGAAAATATCTGGTACTCATTCTGGCTGTCAACTTAGTATTGTGTATTAAAGTGTGAGTAAATAACTGAAATAATTTATCAGAGTTTCACTAGATTCACTATGCATGCGTGCATTGAGGAGAATGAAATAAAATTCTTAAAATTATTTCCACTCTGTTTCGAAATGCCTCTTGAACCTCCATATTCAATCTAGGCCGCGGTGGCCTAGTGGTAAGGGGTGAGGGTTCGAAACCAGATTTCATTGAAGATACGTCGTGTATTTGGCTTGTACGTTAAATTATACGTACAGACCAAGAGATCTCAGTGTGGTGCGGAAGTTTGGAGGAGGCGCCAGCTCAGGTACCTTCCTCGTCATCTCAAGGCGGTTCAAAATTAAGAGAACCGTCCCAAAATTGCCCTCGTGTTGTTTCAAAACGGGACGTTAATAAAACTAACCTTAATTCCATATTCAATCTAAGTACACTTATTTTTTAATTCACTCGTATTTTTATTATTCAAAATTGTATTTAATTGGTTAAGATACAATACTGTTCATACAGAAATGGTCGTCAGCATTCAGAAATCTATCTAACCCTGTACCTTCGACAATGTCTTTGAAACATGAACTATTGACTATCGGTACCGAAATCGGTATTTAGGTACACTGCATCGGCCACCGCCAGGTAATTTCTGGCTTTGGAATCATATGCAAGATTTGGTTTTCAAGAAGATCCGAAATACATTAATAGCCTCAAAAATATCATAAATGACAGATTTCCAAGTATAAAAAATTAATTAATTGGATCTGTACATAACAATCTTCTTTTACTAGGTTGCGCTCTTTATGGAACCTGTGGAGATCTCACTTTGAAAACATTGCCCATTAAATTCGTTTTCCACGCTCTTTCCAATAAAAAAGTCTGTAGAACTACATTCTAGGACTCGAAAGTAATTTAAGTTCAAAACTGAATGTTAATTAAAATTTAAGCAGTATTTATTCCCTCATTAGAAAGAAATATATATATATTATAAGCATGAAAATATCAATGGATAGGAAAGTGAGACTGTTTAATGGGTGATTACGATCCTCACATATAAGCTTATGAGAATCTTAACCCCTTAAAGAATGCAAAATACCATTATTTTCGCAATATGGTTTCTTTTCCAAATGTTACACAAAAAACGATTTATTTTGGCACAATATCTGTTAAGAGAATAAGGAAAAACTAAGCGCATTTGTGTGTGGTATTTTTCAAGTTATAAAACCTTTCGCCCATTTCGAAAGATAGATTGTTATATAATGCCCGATCGGATTGGAAAAACTCTAATGATAGTACTTGAAGCATTCACTTCAAAAAACTCTGATGATAGTATTTGAAGGATTCACTTCAAAACGATTCTAACAGATTGAATAATAAGACGATACTTAAAATACCTGCTTTGTAACTTAAAGCATGGTATAGAAGGTTCTCAATGCGCCCATCATGATTTCTAAGAGAGTTTTGATGGGCTTTTTTAACACATAACTTAGGGATAGCTCGTTTTTCAAAGACACTGTTAATGGCTTAATTCGGTTTCAGAATGCTTAAGATCATTTCTGTAGAAATAGTGTTGCACTTTTATCAATTAAAAACCAATTTTTAACAATGAAATACCATATTATGTAGAAGATTGAGGTTTGGAAGACATTTTGAAACAGTGTAGAAGTGATTTTCGCATCCTTTCTCATTGCACACATGCATAGGGAATCTAGCGAAACCCTAAGAAGTTATTCATTTATTTACTCGCACTTTAATACACAGTACTAAATTGACAGCTAGAATGAATACCAGATATATATAAACGCTTCCATCACTATTTTTAAGCGTGTTTTCGTGCTTTTTATTATAACATAATTTAATCAATTAGCACTTACATATAAATTTAATCACATAACACGTTGTTAATTGATTTATAACTATTCATGAAACATCAAACATCAAAATTTTCAACTACAAAAATATTTAACGGGATTTATAAAGTTAAATCAAAAATTACATTTTATCAAAAATATTTTATAATCATTACTATAAGCATGCCACAAGCTTCAATTTGAAGCTTTCCTGCTTGCCCGAAACATTGGCTTTTTTTAATAAAATAGGAGAGAACACTAATATCATGATACTTATGGAAGCAAAAATATAATTAATTTAACTGAAGGTATGATCTAACTATCATAAGCAATTTATAAATAAGTAATCCCTTAAGAGATATTAAGTCAGAAGTCAAAGTGTCAGATAAGAAACTGCATAGGGATGTATCATAGAAATTTTCTCTAAATTATGTAAGGAAAAATGAAGGAACATTCTGAATTCAAGATATTGGTAGTAACAAAAAAATATTCAGAATTCGAAATTTCGCTTTCAGCACTGCATTTTGTGAATTCTATATCTAAAGCAAAAGAAACGTCTACAACGAACCGAACGAAAAACGTTCTCAAAATTCTCAAACTCTTTGTGGAATAGAGTGGAAGAGTTACCGCAAGAATGTTAGCATGGTCGACAAGCGTAAAAGACGATACTGAGAATATATAAAAAAACTTTTCTCTTGGCGTGGAATATATGTCTAGATTTAGACAGGTTTTGCAAATGTAAATTCAAATTACAGTTTCCCTTCGCGATCAAACTTAATATATGAAAAAGATCAGAATAAAAATTTTGTTGTGGATTTCAAAACATCTGCATCTGGAGATGACAAATATGCTTCGAAATATTAAAAGGAATAAGAAAGTAGCTGTAGTATGTATATGAAAGTGCAGTATCTATATGCGAGGCAGTATGTATTAGAAAATGCATGTCTAAAACTGAAAATTATGCAAAATATTTATTTTTAAGACAAAACAAAGAACATATAAGCTATTCTTATTAATTTGTTATTAATAGATCGATGTGTAACTTTTATCAAGATTAATATACTGATATATAGAAGAATTATTCTTTTATTGAAAGAACACAGAATATCTCGTAAATTCCTTAGCGCATTTCCGTTCTAATATAAGGCATCATCCATCAGCAAGTACAATTCTTAGACACAATATAGTGAGTTGGTGTTCATATTCGAGATGTAATCAACGAGTGGAATCGATACATTCTTGGTATATTGATGTTTAACAGATGCTTCGGAGCTAACAATCGTGGATTCACAATATTTATTGTTAACGCACTATTTGCAATTTAAACTTTTGAGAATATTTTAAGAACGCATTTCAAACTGAAAAATAAATTATGGGAAAAATTACTTACACGTATTTGTTAAAGTGGCATACATATACAAATGGCATCGCATGTTGGTTGCTTATATATGTTGTTATCAGACCCTTTTGTAAAGATTTAAAAAAAAAATTGAGAATGTATGGAAATAAATAGCATATTTTTATTATTGAAAAAATAGAGTTGCAGGAGATTTTTAGCATAAAAGCAAAAATCTATATTTCTATATGTTAATGAAAGAAGTTGAAAGTTAATTTTAGCTGGACACATATTTATGTTTTCTATTTAAGAATCAGTGTCTAAGAAAAATAGCTCAATTTCTTACTTTTTGATCCAAACATAAAAATAAGACGAAGTAAACAAAATATATGTATTATATTTGTTAAATGTGGAGTTTACGATACACATTTGTTTATCGCCAATTTTTCTTCGCGAAATTTCATTTGCCGTCGCCAAATACTGTTTTGGATGTGTAGTGCGATTTTTATTGCTCTCTTGCGTATGCGTCACTTGAAAAGGAGAAATTAAGCACGCAATGTCTGCTGCATTTTAAGCGTGTACCGGGCAATTTTTTTAAACTTAAAAAAATCAGCGGCTTCGCTTTCAGCCTAGAAGGAAACTAATAGCTTCGCTTTCCCATTGAATGTTAGGAATCTATGTTTTTTAAAAAAATCCGAAAACTAGAATTTCCGCACGCAATGACAGCGGCATTTCAAGCGTGTACCGGGCAAATTTTTTAACTTAAAAGATATCAGCTACTTCACTTTCAGCACAGCGGAATACTCGTAGCTTCGCTTATTCATTGAAAAACGAAACACACAGAATAACATTCAAGGTACTGAAACGTTATTCAATCCGAATAATTCGAAACGAAGTTTTATTCAAATTCGAATGAATAGACCAATCACATCGAAGGGTTGAACAAAACAGTCCAAATGAAACGTGGCGCAATATAGCCTGGTAAGCAAAACACCGATGAAAATATCAATTTGGGCGCATGCGCGCTTTCCACTCGTTAAAAACATCTAGAGGCATCCAAAACAAATGTTCTCTCATCGCCATTCTTGGCGGCAAAGAGTTGGCGATCCTAAGAGGAACGAAGTAAGTGAGTACCGTAAAATCCACATAAAACTTATTTTTATTGAAATATTGAAAGCGCTTTTGCTCAAGCGGCCATGAAATGGCAGCGCAGGCGAGCTGGTTATGTAACAAAACTGAGTAGAGCGCATAAATGTTCAGAGACAACTTCGCTACGAACAGCAACCATTTGTAAAAGCAGAGGTGTGCGATGGATACGTCCAAGCAAGTACTCATTCAATTTTCGTCGAGAGACGACGTGAAGGCAACTGAAATGATTCCCCCATTTCTAACTGGGATCAGAAAGGATGAAACAGAAATGGGTAAAGCTGTCTTCACCGGGCCAAAGACGTTACAGTCATCCCTGTTGAGGCTTCAAAAGTCATTCTGAGTTTATTCTTTGATATCCGGGGACCACTGAGGTTAGAAAAGATGCTCGTAGGGACAACAATTAATGTTCAACCCTATTGCGACACGTTGCAGAACTTTCGAATGACCATTGAAAGCAAGCGACTACGCAAATTGTCATAAGGTGCGATTTTGCTTAGGGATAATGCAAGGAAGCGCACTGCCAAAGCAATAAAGGATACTCTGTATACTTTTCACTGGGAAGTGTTGAATTGCTGGCCTTGCAACCTAGATCTATCGTCTGGACATTACCACGTGTTTGCTCCATTAATAAAGGCTCTGAAATGTCAGCGTTTCACCCGCAATCAAGCGGTGCATCGTGTTGTGGAAGAGTCGTTCAAACATCAGCTTTCGTCCCTCCTCAAGGAAGGTATTGAAAAGCGTATACAACTTTGGAAAAATCCCTAAACAATGGGGGCGAATATCTGTAGACTTTCTCGAAGCTTCATCATTATGCATTGTCGTAGTTCGAATAAAGCATTTGCGATGTTTCAGGCACTAGTCTATGTGTCATTTGAACGATCCTTAATTTTCGAAATTTGAAACAGACGAATCACCGACCAACCATCAAAAAGAGAGGAAAGTTTTAAGCTGGCATCATGGTCATAAAATTGTACAAATCAGATTTCGGCGCTATGGAGTGGAGTATACCATAAGCAGAATGCATGGTCAAATGAATTTGTTATGAACAAATATCGATTCCAGGAGAAAGATGATGCCTTTAATGAAGAATCTTCGTATTCGGACATATGATTACTTTTTATCTCTTCCAAAGAAAGGAGGAATCATCGCTATATGTTGATGAAACCGAGTAAGTTATTTCCGAGCGTCTGCTGAACAGGAGACAGCATCAAGTATTAATATCCAGCCATATATCCCCCGACCCCCTCGGATCGCAAAAGCTTAAAATTAGAATAGAATTTAATGAGATATTGCATTTTGAAATTGAACTTTGAATGACTGGAAACCTATAATATAGTCGGACGAATCAAGTTTCAGTTTGTATTACAATGGCGCAGGTTCCAGAGCCATCATAAAGCCCTAAAGAGGCATTATCTGGTCTATTTGGAGGGATCATTGTAACGCAAGGCTGGCCGTTTGATGTCTGGGAGCATATTTGGAAATTGGGGTTGTTCCAACGATGCAAGTCAATAGTCGAATGAAGGCTGATGATCATATCTCCATTCTGGATGAGCTCGTTGTCTTTCATCATGACTTTCTGTGTGGCCATGGCCTTATCATAAGATATTCTATGAAGACCAGAAGTATACTGTGCATTTCGCTAGATGTCTTTGGGAATGGTTGACAAAATGTAAAAATTAATTAAATTAAACACCTCTCTTGATGAGCACATTCACCTGACCTTAAAGTCATGCAGGCGTTTAACACCGCTTTGAAATTTGGTTTCAATCAGAATTTTGTATATACGCAATTACAGGCTGCATTAACGCCAACATTTACAGACAAGTGGGCGAACATCACAGCAGATACTATCTAGTCTCATGATGCTAAAACTTCTGAAACACTTCTTATTTCTTTCCTCTTCACATGATATGTGTAGTGATTATATCCCATGTTGATGTAGTCAAGTAATTTGAATAGTAAGTTTATCTAACCAATGCCTGAAATCACCCTGAATCTCTCCATATCAATCCAGGTTACTTATTATCCATGAACTGTGGTTTTTAAATTATTACAACGACTGAGCTCATAATTTGACTTACGCGACTTATCCTGAGAGTAGTAAGACCTTTGAAGTGCCTGGGATAAATACATAAACTGACTTAAAAAAAGAAGACATAAATCAAATCCAAGTATTTGGTCATCCAACATGAATGCCATTTTAATACAATAATTGTTTGATAAAAAGACGGAAGATTGAAGCATAATAAATCAAATTACAAATGAACTGCTATTCAGTGAAAGGATGAAGTATTTCACTCAAAGAAAGGTGCTCAGTTTGTAAGAATTAAATATCGATGAATTTTTCATTTGTACAGCCGATGCTTCTCTGTAAAAAGTGTTTCAGAAACGCAATTGTTTGTTTTGAATTCATTTCCCATGTCTTCATTAAGGTTGAATTATAACTCTAAAGAACAATTTGAGCCTTCAATAACTGTATCCCAATGAATTAAGATAAATTGGTCTCCAAATATAAAGGGGGAATATAAGAATGTCGTGAAAGGTATTGACAGAGAGACCTCGACAAATAGAGGAAGAATGATAAAAACGAGTACCTTCCACATGACATACAAAAGAAAGAGAAAGCGTGGGAAGAAAAATGAATGTTGAGTAAAAAAAATTGTTCTGATTGATTCGGGAGTCGGATGTTTTCCACAATTAATATTCTTCTTGTACGTTTTTTTAGATATTGACAGTGAGGTAGGGATGATTATATTCCCGCATTTAAGGAAAGACTTATTGGATATCTTAGGTAAAAAATCTCAGTGATTGGGAGCAAGATGTTCTTTTTAATTAATAATCTTCTCTAGCGATTTTTTTTTCGTCGCTCACAGTGAGTGAAGGTTCATCAGAAGGACTCATTTTTCTAATAAAATGAGTGAAAAATACGTCAAAAGATAATTGCTCATCCAAATATGGCACAGTTTAGTTTCCACACAATGCATTTCATTTGTTGAAATTGGAAAAATTAAACACAGAAAAATTCCGTCACTGATTACGCTTTGCTTTCAAGCTTTTCAAAACTCTCTTTCCCATTTTACTGTAATAAATCGAAATGAAATCTGATGACGTTTTTGAGATGAAGCCATAACACTTTCTCTACCAATTCGGAGAAATTAGTTGCATTCAAATTCAATACATTCTAAAATCTAAATTTTACTTTCTTAAAATATTTCTGAGTTCATCTCTCGTTGCCGTATTGATTCCAAAAGTTTTAAAATCTAGATTAAATAAATATTTCATTTGACAAAGTATAGACATCCATTCCACGTCTATAATACATACATATATATATGGTTTTGATATTTTTAATTAAAATTCTTACTAATTCTTTAATTTCATAATGAATTATTTCATTTGGTCAATTTTGTAGTTTCATAGTTGGAAATCTTGTTGTGGCAATATGTGATGTCAGGATAAGTGGCGGTATATATTAAAATGCTGATTTCTGGTAAGGATAGGTAGAGGCACTGATTATTTAAAGCTTAATGAATAAGTATGGGTATTTTTTTGAAAGATGTATTTATTGTTTTTAGTGCAATATAATAGTGCAATATATTTTTGTTTTACATATTTTTATCTTGATTTTTAGTCCTTTGCATATAGTTACGTTTTCTATTTAGGGTTAGTGCATGATTTTTCTTCCTAAATTCTTTCATTTTAGGGTAAATTACCCTGTCTAATTTTTCAACAACTATAGTAACAGGGATGGTTTGTACAGCAAAATTAATTTAACCTGGCTTAAGCTTGTCCACAGCCAAGCCGCTATATTAATTGTTGAAAACTCCATATATATGGATTGCCTTTTTTCAATACTTTTAATAACAACAGAGTTTTACATGTTGACATAATTGTTTAAATTTAATTTTTGTTCATGGTATCTATAGTATTTTCAATTCTTAGATTATGTTTTAGATTTGGCTGTATTGTTTAAATTATGAATTTTTAGTATAGTATTTGCTTCATGATATATCTTGTTTACTTTGTTTATGTAAGATCATATATAACAAGTATATATATATATATATATATATATATATATATAAAATATATATATATATATATATATATATATATATATATATGTGTATGTGTGTGTGTGTGTGTGTGTTCTATCTCCTTTTTTTACTTTAAAATATACAAACTAAAATAAAGGATTCCAAGTAATTATGTTTAAGTTGTCTAGTCATAAAATGTTGATGCCAAGTACATTCACATTTCAGCAGTGGTTCAAACACTCAATCTGAAGATTTTGGTGCTTCACAGGAGGATTTAAATGGCTCTAGAAATCATTTGCTTGAAGTTCAAGCCTAATTGTAAATAAATGCATAAGAAATAGAGAAGATCAACGAAAATGGTGGATTACAGAGTAAATTAAAACAGTTTGTTGATGCTTAACTCTTTAATACCAAGGCGACATTTTTCTTCTAGCCAATTTAAAACCGGCAGTTTTGGGGAGGAAGAGACACGACACGAATTGGACTCTCCCAACATGGGTGGTCATTTACTCCACCACCCCACCTCCAGCTATAACCTTCCCTTAAGGCGCACGAAAATGGGCTGTGGTGGCCAAGGATAATTGGATCCCCTACCGCGCTTATCTCCTAAGCGATCTCAGAACCTCCCCTCCACTCAAAAGAAGCCAACCGCCTCAGACCGGCCTTCGTCGCTGTTTAGGGGAAATTTTTAGACCGCCTGGGTCCGCCTCGCTCGGTGTGAGAGAGTTAAGTGCCATTTTAGGAATATATATATGAAGAGGGCAAGGAGTTCCGTGCCCTGCGTAAATAAAAAAATTACTGATCCACAACATATGCTTAGTTTACTTTTTAACGGGACACGGTCCATTCTCCTGTTCTGTCTCAAATTCTAAAATCTGAACTCATCACTTTGCTCCTGTGGTCGACCTGGTGACGCGGATCACTACATTTTTCATTGCCCGCTGACTAAGGAGCATCATCTTAAAGAACCAGCACTTAATCATCGGGTACAGTGGTTCAAAACTTTATTGAAAAATAGGGAGTGCATTTTGCGACTTGAGAAGATCTTCAGATTCTGTGGGGACATGTGCAATAGGTTTAATCAGTACTGAATTTTGGACTTGATTGGAGTGTTCCGGTTTCAGGAAATTTTTATTATTATTAACTTCTTCAACTTGGTGTCATTCTTCTACTCGGTTAGCTATTCTCGAGTTTTCGACGGTTTTAGGAATTGTTTTGGTTTCTTTTGAATTTTTATCTTCTCCATTGTAAAGTTTTTAGATCTCTTGTGTGCTTCTGTGCCGTTTTTGTAATGCGTATTGTTTCTCGATTTTTGTTTGTAACTGTTTGGTTTTAAATGCTATTGATTTTAATTTGGTTGTCTTTTGTATGTGTTTTGTGTTTTTAATGTTTAGTTTTTGACTTCTTTGCTCTCTGAGTTTTTGTGTTTTGTTGTTTATCTCTTAATGATTTTGTTTCTTGTGTTTTTAATGTTAAGCTTTTTGTGTTTTGCTCCTTTGCGTTTTGTGTTTTTGCACTTTATCCTTTTGTGTTTTTACTCTTTATCTTTTTTTGAGTTCACTGTTCTAAGCGATGATTTTTAAATTGTTCTGTTCACCACTTGGGGTTCTTTGTAAACTCTTTTTTAATGTAGTTTATTTCTTTTGTTTTATGTTTCCCCTCTGGCCTGTGGAAGCCCTATTGGAAAAAATTCAAAATACCGGTATCATTTTGATACCGGCCGGTATGAAAACATACTGGAAATTTTGAAGCCGGTATGATATCACACTGGAAATTTAGAAGCCGGTATGATACCATACTGGAAATTTCGATACCAGTATGAAAACATACTGCAAATTTTGAACCAGTATAAAAATGTACTGGAAGTATTTAAGACAGTATACTGGTTTAAATACATGTAATAAGTGCGTAACAATAACTTAAATACTTGTAATATAAAAAGTTTGATTAACCATATATGTGTATGGAAGTGGATCCGCGGAGGGAGAGAGATAAGCCCCCTCAAGTAGGCGTAATCTAATTTTTAAAAATAAAATTAGTTATTAATAGGTGGCTCAGCCCCTGCTCGCGAAAGATCGCCAATCCCCCAGAGGATTGCAATCCTGCCGTGTTTGCTACCCAAACCTTGTTCGCTTCGCTTGCTACAATGAAAACACTGCGTCTTAGCAAAAAAATTGTAAAATTTATATATATATATATATGAATCAGCTTTATATATATATTTTGCTTCTGATGCTTTAATTTAAATCAGCACAGAATAAAATATTTTAGCCTCAAAAAGATATTTTTCTTCAAATAAAACTAAGAAAGAAAATTATGAAAGTGATAACCAAATGAATAAGAGTTGCGAAACAATATAATTATTCTAAAAACTAACTAAAAACAAATTAGATTTAATATTATTAATGAAGAGACTGTGGTCTTACATCTTATCACTATGAGCATAAAAAAAGACAGTATTATGAATAAATAAAAGTTGTAAGCTGATTTCCTTTTAATGCTTTCACCTTAGTCAAGAAAGATTAAAATTTTTTGGCCCTAAAAAGGACCGTTTTTTATGTAGTGAAAGCATCAGGAAGTCAAATTCAACAGGCATTGATGTATCAGAGAATTCTCTTAAAAATTTTTTAAAAAAATGATTCAACTTTATTCCACGATATATACAAACACATACATAAAATCATGAATATATGCATTGTAAATACAATATATTGCCCTTCTGAACATTACAAAAAAGTTCATTCCTGTATATACAAAACATGATTTGAAAAATTTCCATTATTATTCACCGTAAAAGTCAGACATCCTTGCATACGACACTTAATAAATAAGCAAATTTGCACTACATCTTTACACTAAAAAAAGATTTCGCTTAAACAATTGATATACATTTAAAAAAAAAATAATACTGTATTACAGGTCAAAATTTAAATTATATACAAAATATAAGCTACATACATATAAAAGGGTTATGTTAATGTTCACGGTATTTCTCTGTAAACACAATTACATACCTCTTTGGTCGAAGAGATAATTGAAACGCTATCAAATGACCTGGCTCTAGACAAACCAACATAAAGTTGGCCATGTGTGAAAACAGGATTAGTTAATACCAAACACACTTTATTAGAAGTTTTGTCTTAGGATTTATTAATGGTCATAGAAAATGCCAAATGTGCAGGGAATTGTTTTCTTTTAAAACTAAAAGGCATATTATTGTCCAATAGGATAAGCGGTATTCTGGGAATTAATAATGTTTCTTTTGAGCTTGACTCAATCATTTCTGCTTCAATAACATTATGTTGTATTTTGTCACTATTAGCTTTGTTGTACAGCAGGCTGCAGAGGCCTTTTGAAGGCATCAAATTTTAAAGTAGCATTATCACCGGACTTTTTTTTTACTACTTGCTGTTCGTTTGGCAAGTGAACGGCCAACCTCATGATTACCTACATGAGGTTTTTCTGAGAAAGAAAATTCAATGAGTCTCCACATCGCTTCAGGAGCACTTACATCATATCTGCATTACAAACAGCAAACCTGTACGAATAATATTGGAACTATGTAACCCTAACACGTTTTGCAGATCTTCTTTCTTCAGCATGTTCCAAGTTGGAAATCCAACCGCATTCTCAGAAATAGAAGAGGATAAACCATAGGATCGCTGCACTGATTCAGTGGTGAAAAATTTTTGTTTGTATTAACTGTTAACAACTGGATAAATGCAAATATCTCGATTTGCTGGGGGCTCTACTTCATCTCCGACAAATATTGCAGCAATCTCTGTCCTTGAAGTAGGTGCATTATACCTGCACAAGTCGAAATCTGGATGTTCCATAAAAACCTGTATTCATTATTCCTGTATTCACAAAAAAGGTTCAGATTAAGAAATGTCGAAAAAGTTCAGGTTTTGGAGGAAAAAATGAAAATTCTGTTTATTTCTGAATTATCAGTTACGACCGTTACAATTGTAAACAAACCGGTCGTTGCCATCGGCAAAAAAGACTTTTCCGCCACGAAATATTTCCGCTTTAGCGTTTTATATATATAGATTATAATACATGTTTAAATGTTATCTGCTTTTTAAAAATTCTAACAAGCCATATATACTGATATATTCAAAAATAACGAATTTCTCTTATGCCCTGCAATTGAAAAATTCGAAAAGAATTATCTTAAACATTTTTTTAAAGATGATTCAACTTTATTCCGCAATATATACAAACACATGCATAAAAATATGAATATATGCAATGAAAATCTGTATATATAAAACGCTAAATCGGAAATAGAACGTAGCGGAAAAAGTCTTTTCTTACGATGGCAACGACCGGTTTGTTTACATTCGGCTATGGTCGAAGAGTGGCGGCAGTGCTGCAAGTGCTTTTTTTTTTTCAACATTTCGTTAATTTCTTGATGTAAATGAGTCTGCAAGACCTTTATTATAATCTGCGGAGGAACAGCATTCGGACATTTAAAATGAAAATTTTGATGAAACGCACGCTTCAAAGGAGATCAGCTAGAAATAAAGCTGAGAAGCTTAGGCGAGCCAGAAAACGTTCTGATCAACTTAGGCAAATCGTGTTCATTCTCAAATTGAGGTGAATGCCCCGGAACATATCTGTAGCAATATGTCTGATGTGTGCTAATTTTGTGATGCATTCTAATGTGAAAACGAAGTAAACTCGAGGAAAAACTATACCAAATCCTGTCATGATATGAAAGTTCATCTGACAGAAGCTCCTGATTTTCTCAAGCAATTACTCTGCACCAATTCACAGGTAGCAAAAAACTATCAACAGCAAATTCGAGAATATAATGCTGCATTAGCCTTTGCATCTATGGGGGCTGAAATAAAGGCACCTCTTGGAACATGCCTATAGTGTTTCCATATACATGGTCAGATTTATCATATGGTTTCTCCTCTCTGTTCAAATGAATGAATCAGACATGGCTATGGACAATTGTACATATCTGACTCCAGTGAAGCAAGGAATAGACGTATGGAGAAAGCCTGCCTTCACTCTGTAATGGAGAAGTTGGACACTTTATTACGAAGCATAAATCCATTTGCGGAATCATATCTGAAGATGCATCAATTGATGCAATCTAATCCAGCTGTAAATGTTAAAATGGTTTTTATGGAACATCCAGATTTCGACTTGTGCAGGTATAATGCACCTACTTCAAGGACAGAGATTGCTGCAATATTTGTCGGAGATGAAGTAGAGCCCCCAGCAAATCGAGATATTTGCATTTATCCAGTTGTTAACAGTTAATACAAACAAAAATATTTCACCACTGAATCAGTGCAGCGATCCTATGGTTTATCCTCTTCTATTTCTGAATGGAGAATGCGGTTGGATTTCCAACTTGGAACATGCTGAAGAAAGAAGATCTGCAAAACGTGTTAGGGTTACATAGTTCCAATATTATTCGTACAGGTTTGCTGTTTGTAATGCAGATATGATGTAAGTGCTCCTGAAGCGATGTGGAGACTCATTGAATTTTCTTTCTCAGAAAAACCTCATGTAGGTAATCATGAGGTTGGCCGTTCACTTGCCAAACGAACAGCAAGTAGTAAAAAAAAAAGTCTGGTGATAATGCTGCTTTAAAATTTGATGCCTTCAAAAGGCCTGTGCAACGGGCTGTACAACAAGTCTAATAGTGACAAAACTACAGCTTAACGTTATTAAAGCAGAAATGATTGAGTCAAGCTCAAAAGAAACATTTTTAATTCCCAGAATACCGCTCATCTCATCGGACAATAATACTGCTTTTTTTTTCGTTGTCAATTTTTCTTTTTCAGCAGAGGGTGAGGAACTTTTTTTCTCCTTTGGTTTTTGCTTTTGAATCCCTCCCCCCTGTGAAAACAAGTCTGTGTACGTCACTGTACTCTATATTGCTTTTTTTCCTTCTACGACCCTCTGTGTGAAGTGGATGTTGCATTCCAGAAATAAATTGCCTGTGTGAATGGAACAGTTTGGGGCGTGCTAAATTCTGGCACTCTGATGTAAAATTTTTAGAAAAACTCATTTTCTGATTTTTCCCGTTAGTTGAGATTTCCGGATACTTGAAAGCTGGATAATCAAGAATTTACTGTACTGGTTTTACACATGCCCAACTTTATGTTGGATTGTCGTAGAGCCTGGTCATTTGATAGCGTTTCAATTATCTCTTCGACCAAAGAGGTATGTAATTGTGTTTACAGAGAAATACCGTGAACATTAACATAACCCTTTTATATGCATGTAGCTTATATTTTGTATATAATTTAAATTTTGACCTGCAATACAGTAATAATTTTTTTAAAAATATATATCAATTGTTTAAGAGAATTCTTTTTTTAGTGTAAAGATGTAGTGCAAATTTGCTCATTTATTAAGTGTCTTATGCAAGGATGTCAGACTTTTACGGTGAATAATAATGGAAATTTTTCAAATCATGTTTTGTATATACAGGAATGAAATTTTTTGTAATGTTCAGAATGGCAATATATTGTATTGACAATGCATATATTCATGATTTTATGTATGTGTTTGTATATATCGTGGAATAGAGTTGAATCATTTTTTAAAAAAATGTTTAAGAGAATTCTCTGATATATCAATGCCTGTTGAATTTGACTTCCTGATGCTTTCACTACATAAAAAACGGTCCTTTTCAAGGCCAAAAAATTTTTATCTTTCTTGACTAAGGTGAAAGCATTAAAAGGAAATCAGCTTACGACTTTTATTTATTCATAATACTGTCTTTTTTTTATGTTCATAGTGATAAGATGTAAAACCATAATCTCTTTATTAATAATATTAAATCTAATTTGTTTTTAGAATAATTATATTGTTTTGCAACTTTTATTCATTTGGTTATCACTTTCATAATTTTCTTTGTTAGTTTTATTTGAAGAAAAATATCTTTTTGAGTCTAAAATATTTTATTCTGTGCTGATTTAAATTAAAGCATGTAGTACCAGAAGCAAAATAAAGCTGATTCGTATGTATATATATATGATATATTTTTATTGAATGATTTAATTACATTAATTTGATAAATCCTGTGCTCCATAATATGTACCTAATCCAGTACAATTCTATAATCAATATTCTAGTATGATACCGGTTTGATACTGGTTCTGGTTTCATACTGGAACCGGTATCGTACCAGATCCAGCATCATACCGGTTTATGAAACACCAGTTCCGGTATGATACTGGATCCGGTATGATACTGGATCCGGTATGATACCGGTTCCGGTATGATACTGGATCCGGTATGATATCGGTTCCGGTATGATACTGGATCCGGTATGATACCGGTTTATGAAACACCGGTTCCGGTATGATACTGGATCCGGTATGATACCGGTGTTTCATAAGCCGGTATATTTTTTTTATACCGGAATTTTTTTTTTCCAATAGGGAGGCCTTGCACCCTCTTGGTTAGGCTGGACCGGAGCGCGTTGTAAATAAATAAATAAAATATGAATGAATAATTGGGCTTATTTTTTACTAGCTGTTACCCGCGACTTCGTGCGCAAAGAATTTGAATTATTAAATTTCTTAAATTCACGATTGTAAATGTTTCGTTACATATTGAAATGGGAAATCAAAAGTTTTGCTGGTTCATAATACATAATAGGACGACTAACAAGGACGTCTTCTGTTATAGTTAGGTAATTTGTTTATCTATGCTAACGCACTTTTGTATAAGACGTTTTTTGTTTTACGTTTTCCGCACGGATGTAGAGGTTATGTGGGCTGGACACACGTGAACACGCCACATATAGTTAGTTGCCCATGCGAAAAATATAGTTTTTCCAAACGTACACCTATCCCTTTGAGTGTCTGTCCCTGAGCCTAGCATATCCTAATTTTAAATGGAATTGTTACCTTTTTAACTGGGATGGTAAATCCTTCGGTATTATCGGAATGTGTGGAATTTAAACACTCTCTCCTCTCGCTATGCCAATCATAACAGTAGCCGGCACGACGTTTTGACCCAGGTATGTAATTTGTAACCGTGTGCCATTGAACAGTCTCGGCACATCCAGGTTACGTATTAGTAGTACTGGCACACCGACATTCAATCTCGGCTTGTCGGAAGGTGCCCCTGACAATTATAAGATGTTGAAGAGCTCTACAGAATATGATGTTCCTTGTTAATGCCCATTACCGTATCTCCAGATAGATATTCTGTATTATCTCACTGTGATAATTAAACAAAACAACGAGAGAATAATTCACTAACGTCATTGGATCACTGTGCAACCATATTACAAGCTGTAAATGTCACGAAAACAGGAAACCGGAAGTGTAAAGTCTCCTTTGTTGTTTATGGTCAAAGAAAGCAATATTTTCTTATATTAACTTTGACACTGGCAAAAGCCCGCGCGCGAAACAGTAATTTGGATTGAATTTATTTCTATAAGAATAAAAAGTATTATTAGAAATTACGTTACAAAAATATTTTTAAACCTTAATAACAATCAGAGATAACATTTCATCCCAATGGAATTAATAGCATTAAAAAGATCGTTTTCTGGTCTTTAAAATGGCATAAAAATAATTGTTGTCTAATAAATATTTCAGAAGTTATTGGCAAAAAACATCTAAGCAGTAGGCTTAAAAACAGCTAATTTTCGTTATTTAATGAAATATCTTAAGAAATAATTGACTCTGAAAGTTGAAAATAGCACCTTTGACCTAGAAATATGGTCTAGAATATCGTGTGTAAATTTCATGTCGCTAACGTTCTCCGTTTAGGAGGAGTTCTTGTGACCGACAGACAGACAAATACATGTAATTTCTGCCTTATTTTATAGATATTTATAAAGATAAGCAAAATTTTCAGAAATAAAGGTAAATTAGTTGAAAGACTAACTGTTTCCTAGCAACAGAGTAGCTATAAATTTGCGTTATTTCCAAATCGTCTGCACGTTTTTAAAAATTATTAAACTTTAAAAAAGGAATAAAAATTGAAGGAGAAACGTCGCAGAACATAAATTGATATCATTGAAAAGGTAAAATTTTGAACTTTAAGATGTTATAAAAATAACTTTTATCGGACAATTTGTTCCGAAGTTACGGTGGTAAAAATGATCACGTGATAGTTGATTTAAAAAATAATTTATTCCACGTTTTCGCATTCCTGAAGGATCACGTGACAGTTGATCCTTAATCCTTAATAATATAATAAAAGCGAAAGTGTGTCTGTCTGTCTGTTTGTTACGCTTTCACGACCAAACTACAAAACCGATTTGGATGAAAATTGGCAGAGTTGTAGCTTGAACCCCAAAAACAGACATATGGTAGGTGACATCACGATAAATTAATTATTTTGACTACAGATAACAATTCAATAATTAACAAAGAAATCCCATTGACTACGCGATTCGCGATGAATATTATTTTATTTTTCAATCAACTGTCACGTGATCCTTCAGGAATGCGAAAACATGTTGAATAAATTATTTTTAAAATCAACTATCACGTGATCCTTTTTTCCACTGTAACTTCGGAACACATTATCCGATAAAAATCATTTTATACCGTCTTACAGTTGCAAATTGTACCTTTCCAATGATGCCACATTTATTTCTGTAACATGTTTCCTTCAATTTTTATTCCTTTTTTAAAGTTTAATAATTCTTAAAAACGTGCAGACGATTTTGAAATAACACAAATTTATAGCTACTCCGCTGAAAGACAATGATTAGATTTTGAATTAATTTACTTTTATTTCTGAAAATTTTGCTTATGTTTATAAATATCTATAAAATAAGGCGAAAATTACATGTATATGTCTGTCTGTCGGTCGGTCGGTCGGTCACAAGAACACCTCCTAAACGGTGAACGGTAGAGACATGAAATTTGCACAGGACATTCTAGAGCATATTTCTAGGTGGTCAAAGGCGCTATTTTTAACTTTCAGATTTAATTAGTTCTTAAGATATTTAATTCAATAACGAAAATTAGCCGCTTTTAAGCCTATTGCTTAGAAGTTTTTTGCCAATAACTTCTGAAATATCTATTAGACAACAATTATTTTTATGCCATTTTAAAGACCAGAAAATGATCTTTTTTAATGCTATTAATTCCATTGAGATGGAATGTTTTTTTCTGATTGTTATTAAGTTTTAAAAACATTTTTGTAACGATATTTCTAACAAGACTTTTTATTCTTATAGAAATAAATTCAAACCAAATTACTGTTTCGCGCGCGGCTTTTGCTAGTGTTAAAGTTAATACAAGAAAATATTACTTTCTTTGACCATAAACAACAAATGAGACTTTACACTTCCGGTTTCCTGTTGCCGTAGCATTTACAGCTTTTAATAAGGTTACACAGTGATACAATGACGTTAGTGAATTATTCTCTCGATGTTTTGTTTAACTTTCACAGTGAGGTATTACAGAATATCCATCTGTAGATAAGGTAACGGGCATTAACAAGGAACATCATATCCTGTCGAGCTCTTCAACATGTTAGAATTGTCAAGGACACCTACCGTCAAGCCGAGATTGACAGTCAGTGTGCCAGTATTACTAATACGTAACCTCGATATACCGAGAATGCGCAATGGCACACGGTTACAAATTACACACATAGGTCCAAAAGTCACGAAAGCTACTGTTATGACTGATATAGGGAGAAGAGAGAATGTTTTAATTTCACTCCTCCCGATAATACCGTAGGATTTATCATCTCAGTTCAAAAGGTAACAAATCCCTTTAAAAATAAGATTCGCCAGGCTCAGGGCCAGACATTGAAAGTGGCAGGCGTACATTTGGAAAAACCATATTTTTCGCATGGGCAACTAACTATATGTGGCGTGTTCACGTGTGTCCAGCCCACAGAACCTCTACATTTGTGCAAATAACGTGATATACAAAAGTAAATTAGCATAGATAAACAATGTGCATAACTATATCAGCATACATGTACAGTATACTCCTGTCAGCCGTCTAATTAAGTATTATCAACCGTCAGGATTTTTACTTTTCCCCTTTAAAATGCAACAAATCATTTAATTTCGTGAATTGAAAAAAAATAATAATTCAAATTCTTCGCGCACGAAGTCTCGGGTAACAGCTAGTAATGTAATAAATGCGAAAGTGTGTCTGTCTGTCCGTTTGTTACGCTTTCACGACCAAACTACGAAACCTATTTGGATGAAAATTGGCAGAGTTGTAGATTGAAACCCAAGAACGGACATAGGGTAGGTGAGATCGCGTTACATTAATTATTTTTGACTACAGACAACAATTAAATAATTAACAAAGCCCATTGACTCAGCGATTCTCGATGAAGATTATTTTATTTTTCAATCAACTGTCACGTGATCCTTCAGGAATGCGAAAACATGTGGAATAAATTATTTTTAAAATCAATTATCACGTGATCCTTTTTTCCGCTGTAACTTCGGAACAAATTATACGATAACAATTATTTTTATACCATCTTAAAGTTCAAAACTTACATTTTCAATGATACCATTCTTATGTCTGTTATTTATTAAATTTTTAAAGTTTTACGTGCAGACGATTTTGAAATAAAGCAAATTTTTAGCTACTCAGTTGCTAGGAAATGGTTAGACTTTGAACTAATTTACCTTTATTTCTGAAAATTTTGCTTATCTTTATAAATATCTATAAAATAAGGCAGAAATTACATGTATTTGTCTGTCTGTCGGTCACAAGAACTCCTCCTAAACGGTGAACGTTAGCGACATGAAATTTACACACGATATTCTAGACCATATTTCTAGGTCAAAGGTGCTATTTTCAACTTTCAGAGTCAATTATTTCTTAAGATATTTAATTAAATAACGAAAATTAGTCACTATTAAGCCGAATGCTTAGACGTTTTTTGCCAATAACTTCTGAAATATTTATTAGACAACAATTATTTTTATGCCATTTTAAAGACCAGAATATGATCTTTTTAATGCTATTAATTCCATTGCGATGAAATGTTTTCTCTGATTGTGAGTAAGGTTTAAAAATATATTTTTAACGTAATTTCTAACAATACTTTTTATTCTTATAGAAATAAATTCAATCCAAATTACTGTTTCGCGCGCGGGCTTTTGCCAGTGTCAAAGTTAATATAAGAAAATATTGCTTTCTTTGACCATAAACAACAAAGGAGACTTTACACTTCCGGTTTCCTGTTGCCGTAGCATTTACAGCTTTCAGTACGGTTACACAGTGATCCAATGACATTAGTGAATAATTTTTTCGGTGTTTTGTTTAATTTTCACAGTGAGATATTACGGAATATCCATCTGTAGATACGGTAATGGCATTAACAAGGAACCTTATATATTGTGGAGCTCTTCAACATCTTAGAATTGTCAGGGGCACCTTCCGACAACCCGAGATTGAAAGTCGGTGTGCCAGTACTACTAATACGTAACCTCGATATACCGAGACTGAGAAATGCCACACGGTTACAAATTACACACCTAGGTCCAAACGTCATGAAAGCTACTGTTATGACTGATATAGGGAGAAGAGAGAGTGTTTTATGACTGATAGAGGGAGAAGAGAGAGTGTTTTAATTCCACGCCTTCCGACAATACGGAAGGATTTAGCATCTCAGTTCAATAGGTAACATATCCCTTTAAAAATAGCGTTTGCCAGGCTTAAGGCCAGACACTGAAATTGGTAGGCGTACATTTAGGAAAAATATATTTTTCGCATTGGCAGCTTTATGTGGCTTGTTCACGTGTGTCCAGCCCACACAACCTCTATATCCGTGCAAATAACGTGGAATACAAAAGTGTATTTGCATAGATAAACAATTTACATGACTATATCAGCATATATACAGTAAACTCCTGTCAGCCGTCTAATTAAGCATTATCAATCGTCGGAACCTTTACTTTCCCCTTTCAAAATGCAACAAAACATTTAAATTCGTGAATTAAAAAAATAATAATTCAAATTCTTCGCGCTCGAAATCGCGGGTAACAGCTAGTTGAAAAATAAAATAATCGTCATGGCGAATCGCGGAGTCAATAGGCTTTCTTTGTTAATTAATTTTAATCTGTAGTCAAAAATAATTAATTTAACGTGATTTCACCTACCCTATGTCTGTTATGGGGGTTCAAGCTACAACTCTGCCAATGTTCATCCAAATCGGTTTGGTAGTTTTGCCGTGAAAGCGTAACGAACAGATAGACATACAGACAGACTTTCACATTATTATATTATTAAGGATCTAAAGGAGATTAAATTCAATAGTGTATAATGATGGATTATTGAGCAATTCTAACCAAAATATGTATATTCCATCTAACGTATTTATATTCCAAAAATTACAATATTTGTTATTTATTGAAGACAAATTTGTTACCTTGCCATTAAAAGAGTACGTGGAGGATTAGGACCAATACGAAGATTTTGCCTTCATGCGCAACCCGCAAAGGCATATTCCGGGGGTGGGGAATCCGCGTCCTCTTTGGGTTTCTTATGTGGCCTTACCAGTTATTAACAATTTGCATTGAAATAATATACTTGTTTGTAATATAATAATAATTACAGAACAATCAACTTTAAGATTCGGCTCGTGTGGCCTTCTGCCCAATTGCCGAAGTTAAATTATGCCTTTCATTGCAAAAAGGTTCCCCACCCCTGGCATATTCTATTCTGTATAGACAGTGTGTAGTCAAGTTTCATTGATTATGTCGGATCAAGTAGAAGAATGCGCCAAATAGCAACATTTTTCTCATGGAGTGTAGCTGCAAAGAGTAAGGTCTAAGCTGAAAAGGATAACGACCGCAGATGAACGCATTAGAGATTAGATATGCAAATTCATTGGCAAAATTACAGACACTGGGGAAAAATATTATATTGTCTCATTCACACGATATGAGATTCTTCATTGAATGGTTTAAGATTTTTCAAGGTAAAGGATATAGTTATAAATACTTAATAAAATTCAAAGAAGATATTTTTTCATTCGGATATAAAGAAACTGAAAATGTTTCAAAACGGTTGATAACTTAATTTTTACGAAATCGTAAGAAAGCTGATTGTAACTAAACTAGAAAAGCGATATAAATCTAACAAAATTTGTCCAGTTTCTCTTTAATAAGAATGCTTAATTCCACATTTATTCAAATCTTATTGGAAAATTTCAGAACCACCAAAAATCAAAGGAAGAAAATTTCTCTAATTCCAGAATGCATTTTGTTTGAACAACTATAATAACAAAACGATAGAGAAATATATGAAAATCTAGAGTCATGATGATAATGTCTAAAAAATATTGAAAGTTACTCAGCGGTATTACTGAAAAAGAATTCCGCAAGAAAGTGCAAAAATCTAAGCCTCTTAAAGATAAACATTCATATTAAATTGTACCTATCTGCGTATGTCTTAATATTAATCGTCACCTACAGCTGCAACAATAATTTTCATGCAATGCAATAACATTTGTGTGAATTACTTAAATTAACATTAATATAATCCTATTAAATAATTATCTACCTGTTTATCAATATTTTCTTTCCAATTATTGAAAGAAATATCATTCAATAATTTAAAAATGGCTTTAAATAAAGTTATTTCATCGTAAATAGTTTAAAAGTTTATTTCAGTATAAGGGTACTTAAACTTAAAAAAGCAAAAGCATTTTTTATAAATATTCTAGAAAAGAAAGACACTAGAAAATGGCAAAGAGGAACATAGAAATATAATAGAAATTTAACCTAGGAAACAAGAAAAGATTTCTATAAAATGCTGCAGAATACAGGGAAAAAATTCTGAAAATATTTTGCAGAAATAAATTTTCATCAACTTGTACAGTCTCAACTTTTTACGTAGATTAAATATTATAATGCTGAGTCGTTCTTACATAATGAGATACAATAAAAAATTAAAATCTATGAACTTGGTGAGGGTTTTTTTTAAACCGACCAGAAGCAGCCCAAGAGAAATCATAAATATTTGTTACCAACAACGCCGAAATAAGTTTTTGAAATGGTTTTTAATCAGTGTTACAAGTAATGTTTGTAAGGGTAAAAATAGAGCCATGAAATTTTATTTTGCTGCGCTAAGAGATTTAATTTTTTACAAACACGTTTGGATTTTTTTCATGAAAATATAGCATAGGGAGATCTTAAAGACGAAAAAAAGAAAATTTTCATCATATTGCTTTTTCGAAGAATTGTTAAAATTTTTCTTTCTGAAATGTCTTCAGCACAGCTAAACAAGGAATTCTTATTTCTTTTTTCCTTTCATAAAAATTTTAATTATGCAAACTTACTATCACGAGGTTGCACAATATTGGAATATGGAAGGATTAAAATTCGAAGGAAGCACATAATTTTTTATGATTTCTTTATTGAGGTGAAGTGCTGAATGTTATATGACGCGTCCTTTTAATTTAGTTGCTCAAAAATAATTTTTCCTAATCCTATCTTCAAACCAAATCCTCCATTAAAGGATTTATGTTTAAAACATTTATAATTAACAATATTTTATACTAATATATGCAAATTTAGCAAAATTAAAGTTATCCAATCATAGATTCACCTTGAATTAATTAAAGAATCGTGTATAACATTTGAAATTCTTTCAAAAATGTTGATTTTATTTAAAATGTTCGGGAATAGTGGAGTTAAGCCTTACTTTATTTGAAGCTCACCATTTATGTCCACTGTCGAGACCTGGCTGCAAATAATGAGGCCTATGGGAACATTTCAGATAAATTGTAATAGTTGTATCTGCTTGCCCAAGCATAACTTAACCGCAAATTCTGGCACGAATGGCCGATGCTTTGCAGGATAGTCGATTACAATTTCATGCAAACATATAGAATCATCGACTATTCTCGATATGACGACTTAAGGCTATGCACTGGATGCCAAAGCATCATTCTGGAATCAAGCATATCTACCGATATTGTTTCAGTATAGACATGATTTCACAAGACTGAGATATTGAGCGCAGCCAAATGGTACTAAAACACAATTCAAGAAAGTGGTAGTAAACTATGATTGGATTTAAAATATTCTTTCATAATGTGAAGCTTTAATAATTCAATATAGCAACCAATGAAGTGAAAGTGAACTTCGAATATATTTAGGTTCATTTCTCATAGCCCCAACTTCATTTTATGTCTTGAAATTCCTCAATGCAAAAAAAACTTCCGAAAGTTACAGAAAAGGATGTTGTAAAAAATGTGTTTAATGTAATGTATGTGAGGAGATGAAAGAACTATTAGATTTTTTGTAAGAATATGAATAGGTGTCGGATGTAATGTTTAGCATGTTTTTTAACACTACACTCTCAAACTGCAGCATGGATTTTAATCTGTTATGTAATTAAAAATAAGAACTCTAAAGTGAAAATTGAAATTTAGAGATCCATAACAAATTTCAAAATGCAGCTATTCTAATACCAGTTGTTTTTACAGTTACCATGAAAAGTAATGTTTAAATATAAATACAGGGTAATCTGTATCTGATGTAAAGTTTATTATCTAACTAATCGTTTGAATGTAAAAGAAAATATTCGAAAAGCAACTCCAGTCGCCCATTCTGCCTAGAATTAAAGTTTCAGTGTTTACTTCAAGTGTTTTTACTTAATCTTTTTCAGGAACATGTAATCAAAAATGTATTTATGTCCTTTAAATTCTTCTCTTGCAATCCAAAAGAAATTTTCGGTGCGATATTTTCAGAGTTGTTCAATTGAGTCTTTTGTAGAACATCAGAGACAAAATGTTCACGTTTTTCTCTGTTTCAAAAGTACTTGACAGTTCCTTTAATGCATTCAAGGATCCTGCCAGAATTCATTCACTTTTGATATAGAATGCTTCCGTTAAAGGAAGCTTCATCTTCTATGTTAGGTAACAAAGAAGTAAACTTTATATATATTTAATTCATACATTGATTGCTTTTACATAAAAATACAAATCTTTTTGTGAGAAAAATACTGTTCAAATGATTTTCCATATGTATCTTCAAAGTAGCAAGAATTTTCTTAAACTTAAGAGGACAAGATGGCATAACTGTCATTTGAAATGCCTTCAGACATTTCTAAATCTATACTTATAAAAGGAAATGTTTGCGTGCGTGCGTACTTGCGCGCGATGTCAAAACGAATCTGTCGCACTCACAGTCATGACATTTGGCACACACACAGGTAGTTGTAAAGGTGACTCAATGCACCACGAAGCCGGAATTTTAAAATTCAATCTAGAAAATTGTTTTAATGTTTTTTGTTGCTTTGGGTCATTTTTGGCACGTTTACGGTTGTAGTATCTTTTCTAATGATCGTTGAAAAACAATCAATGCACCATCGGATAGAACAAACAATTTTCGTTCCAATGAAGTTTATTTTGAGCTTCAAACGTAATTTACTGAATTTTGAGAAATTTTTAAATATAGTCAGTTTTGCCATCGAAATTTACTTTTTGTTTTTAAATTTGATGCATCCAACGTTCTAATGGCACTATTATTTTCAATATTTTCAGCTAATAACTGGAATGATTCTGTCGAATTTAAAACAAGAACGGTTAAAATATATTTTCCCGTTTTTTTCAATAAATTTTTTCCTGGTGAGTTGAAAGATATTTTTACCTACCAAGCTCCCTCCCGCGACACTTTTCTTGAACGTTGCTGACAATTTCATTGGCTGACGGTGTAGAGCGCAGGTGACGTCATAACCTTCAATTGAATGACTTCGATTATTATTTTCGGCAGTGTCTTAACGTGTTTATGTCTCGCATATTTTATTTGCTTTATAAGAATCATTTTCACGTTGCAATTTTTCAATATTGTTTCGGATCAACGTATTCTGTATTTTCTACAGTTGAAATGTCATTATCGCGAAGAAAAATAAGCGGGAAAATCAATAATATGTATCTTTTGTTTCATTTCCAGAACTTTTTCATGCCATTGTTGGCATTTTTTTTCACTTTGATGAAGTCCTGATTCCACGGTAAACGCCGTGATCGTGCTGCTAGTACAAGATATTCTGCGAGTAGTGGTGTGAGTTGTGCGATGGATGCCACTTTGAATAGTTATTTTACGTTTTTCAGTGTTTCATGTAAATTGGTACTATGTATCTGTTGTTTTGCTCGATTTTTTTCTTCCTCCTCCTATAAAGAAATAATGTATAGTTCTTTTCAACAAGAATGAGCAGTTTGTTACCGTATATTCTCAACAAATATTGTTCGCCAACTTACATTCCTCTGGGTTTTTTTTTTTTTTCATGAGCTCGTGAAAATTCTCATATTGAAACATTAAAATAGTTGCCAGATAGACAGCATTAAAATTATCACCATTGGAAAATAAAAGTAGGAAGACGGCTGAAACAGCAGCCTTTGACATTTATTAGCGTTTATCATTTATGAGCTTCGTGAACTACCGATATTTTATAAAAACCAAAATATTTCAATCTCATCAGCTTATTCATCAGTAGATATATTATAATAAAGATATGCATGCACCGATATAGAATAGCACGAAGGATAAGAAATGTAAGAAAAGATAGAAAAACAAAAGTTTTTAAATTCTTTTTTTTCCCTTTTTTGATGAAACACTACATTTCTGAACTGGCTGAGTTTCCAATGAACAATTTAGGCAAAAATATGTATTACTTTTAAAACAAACAGATGTGGTTCAGCATACATATTAATGGCTACGAAGATGATTCAACAGATTTATAGTACACGCTATCTGAAGATATTTTATTTCTTTTCCATCTTCATGATAACCAAAATACACTTGATATGAACTTATTAAAAATTAATAAATAAGAATGATTAGATTCTTTTAATTTGATCTAATAATTAAATTTAATAATGTAGATCAGATTCCTTTAAATTTGTATGCATACATATTTGTTTTTCACGAGTTTCGTGTCACAGTAGTGGTTTTAAACAGGTCATTGTTCCCTTACTTATTATTTCACATGTTTTAATATTAGCTCAAATCGCTGCGCGCAAAATAGAAAATTTTAATTAAAATTATAGTTAACGCACAATGTCTTTCAAAGACACTAATTGAATGTCATTATATTTAAGAAATTAATCAGTACTTAATAAGCAAGAAGAAAATACCGTTTCAAAATTTAATTAACTTCTTGATACTTAGATTTTTATGAAGATCTTACGTGATGATGCAAATAGCTTCATTTCATAAATAGTGTTTTTTTTTCACTCCTAAGTGTAAAAATCAAGCTTTGTTAAGAAATTCCAGTAACTCTAAAGAATGTTTTTCAAAATGACTTACTAAGTGTCGTGAATCTTCAGTTTCAATTCCTTAATGATATTATTATTATATTATTTAATGAAATAATTGAATATTTATGATTTGTTTCCTCGCTCATATCTGTGATATTTGTGTGACAGTATTAATTATCTCCCACGTTATTTTGGCAGCATTTTTTTCATTTAATCTGTTTCTTTAAAGCTAAATACTCTTTTTTCATCTTTTCTTAATTTTATAATGGGAGTTATACTTTTTGTTTTGCTTTTTTGAAATATCGTCTTTAATTGCTAAATTAATTAACCAAATTCACAATATGGAATTCAAGATTATTTCTGCAGAAAATTCTCTTTCATGAATGCTAGATGTTCTCCTTAGCTATACACCGCACCAAGATACATCTTTTCTGTTATTTTTTAAGAAGAAAGGTTGAGAACAAATACAGGTTGACATAAAGTCTTCTTTTGGGGACAAAAAAAAGTATAGTGCAGAGACTATTATATTTGGGCAGAAAATTTGAACGGTCGTTCCGTTTGTAGTTCGGCTCTATAGCACCATGAGATTTCTCCGATTCCCAGATATGAGCAATATTCTGATTTACCTATCTGGAAATATGAAATATTGATTTTTTTGAGAAACAAACTTGATTTAATGACTACCGTGGCAAATTATTTTATTGCGAATCTCAAATGAATTGGGTGGATAATATACACTTTAAACGGAATTTTTTAAAAAAACCGCTTGTGAAGAATTTTAACCATGTTGCTTGTAGTATAAAGGAATATGTAGTATAAGGAAAAGAAATGAACGACAGATGAGGCCTATATTTGCATCCCGAACCTTAGCCCACTTTCTTGGAAAGGACAGACTTTTGGTCACTTTATATTATACGCAATTTTGATAATTTCATTTATTTACTTCCGTGTTGTCCAAGGAAAATTTCGTTCATATTTTTAAAAATGGTATATATTTCCATGACTATTGTCACTTCTTTCATAGGGAATATTTATTGTATAACTGTACAAAGACAGTTAGATTCTATTAATTCAAACAAGTAATTCAAAATTTAATTCCTTAAACAAGAATTTTAATTTTGCTATAAATCATTTTCATAAGTACCCATTTTCTTAAAGAAAAATGTTGTAAATGACCGAATTTTAAATATTCAAATTACGAAAATTCGAAAATACGGTGATGAATAATGATATGTCTCAAACGAAAAAAAGAATAAACTCTGACGAGTTGTGTTCGACCCCAGTATCACACATACATTTCACAATACCGTATGGTATCGCACAATATCCCCGCTATATCCAATAATATTGCAAAATACCATATAATATTGCATATTATGGACAATACTACATAATGGAATATTGTATCTAACACTATTATCAGACATAGAATACTATTATCAGACATCGTACAGCACGCGGTGTTAGTTACCAGGGACAAACAACGACATACATTGTGACCGCTGATGCATAAGCAATTGCATATAAATGCATTAGTGAATGTATTTATTTACAAATTCAGATATGTTTATTAGATATGATTTGAAAATCAGTTTCTTTAGAAACCAGATGCAATAAGCAACATTTTTACTTAACTTGTTACAATTCCGCCATTAAAATAATGAGTAGTCATAGTTACATTAAATATATAAGTTAACTTTCAATATTGACTTAAAAATTTCTCTGTAATGGTTTTGTTGTGCAATAGGAAAATCGAAGGAAGTGCAATCAATAATAACATCGTACATTTTTATTTCATGCATGCAGTTTTTATTTCACGAATAAAGTTTTTTTTTTCTTTTTCTTATTAGTTTCTTATTTTTTTACATGTTCCAATCAGGAGTGTGCTCTGTAAAATGCAGTTTTCCTTTAATTTAAGAATAGAGATTCTGTTCCTCTTTCTTTTAACATGTATCAATACAGAACACCAGTTCACATCTTTGCACCGGTAATTACAATTATTGATTTCTTAAGCTGCTGGGTAAGGTTAGACCGTCTTTTTTTAATTTGTTGCATAGAAAAAGCATTAGTTTTTGCATAAAAATAACAAATTTCAAATGCAATCTTGGTATGGCATAGATAGTTGAAAATAAAAATAATTACATACTTAAAAAATATTACATTTATAACTGGAGTGTGTTATTCACATTCACACACACACATTCCACTTGCTTCACATATTACGAACCTTCTGAAAAACGATACACAGTTTTACCAGAGAGATGGATGGATACGGAAATATTATTCAAGATGCCTGCAAATATTACTTTCCAGCATACAGATTTAAGGTTTCGTTTAAAACGTTCTTGCTGGAGAAATAATGTTCCCTATTGCATTTTTCAATATAACGCTACACTGTAAAAAAAATCCCGTAAAATTTACGGTTTTAAACTGGCAGCTGGGTTGGTTGTGCAAAACCGTAAAAGTTACGAAGTAAATCCGTAGGCACAACGGTTTTTTACCATACAGGAACAAGTTTTTCCCGTAAAAGTTACGAAGTAAATCCGTAGTCACAACGGTTTTTTACCGTATGAAATCAAGTTTTCTCCGTAAAAATTAAGTCATCGAAGTAAGTGACGTCATCGACTGAGTTGAGTTGTTTTTCTCCTTCTGTTCGAGTTGAAATGTGCTGATGTGTATTATCAATTAGTTTAATTAATATAATTCTTAATTGAACTTACTTGGACGATCTCGATGCAAGATGGTGACAAAACTTCTAACTCCTCCGAGCCGGGGATCGAAACCGCGTTCATAGAAATTCTAGGCAGTCACTCTAACCTCTAGACCACCGGAGACTTCATAAGATGAAGTAAAAATAATCTATTTGAGTTTTAAAGTCACTATAGCTCTAGTGGCGCCACCTAGTAGTGTAAAAATCAACTATTGCCAGAACACGTGTTTTAAGGTTAGCTTTCATGAGTGACAACAGGTTACTGCAACATGTGTAAACAATAGCGGAGATGGAACCCTATTAAAAGCATGAAATGAATGCAATAAAATTACATTCAAGAAAAGGGAAAGTTATCATACGGAAAGCAATACCGTATGACGAAAAATAGAATTTGAACTGACGGTTTTAAACCGTTTATGGCTGGAGCGGAAAACGGTGAAAAACCGTTTTGTGAACAAAACAGCTTTAAACCGTCAAATATACGGAAAAAGTCCGGGAAAAAAACGGATAATTTTTACAGTGTATTATTTAGCAAAATGCACTAACACCTCGATTTCGACGATCTAAGAATGGATGTACTCTAGTGAACTGCTTCATTTCATTTCATAACAGAGGGGGGTCTATTCAACCCAGTGTTTGTATGCTCATTTGATGACCCCCCCGGGGAAGAGAAACATGAGCACGAAATAAGGCTGCGAGTTCCATCTTCAAGCAACCCCTCCATATTTACTTAAGGAAAATTAACATTTGCATAGAGGTGCAACTTATGAGTCGTATCACGCAATTGCTGGAGTTATTAGCAAAACACCTGTAGAGACATTACTACACTACAAAACGATGTACAATAAAATATAAGACACAATGCAAAACTGAACGCAAAAAAATGATACGAATCAAACAATATTACTCGTTAAGCTTTGGATCTGGATGATCGGGTTATGGGGATAATATTTTTTTTTTGTAGTTATCGAGGTAATGGATAATTTCTAATTCGCCAGTAGAAATGAATGACCATTATGAATTTAATCACATTGTGTATTTTCTGCCTGGAGAGTGAATAGGAAACTAGCTTATTCGATGATTCTTGAAAGAGTTGTATCATAGACTTCCTTCTATGACAGGACTTAGTGAGGATCTCCTATATAGATCGTAGTGAACGCTACGCCTATTCCTAGAAACTGCAGAAATTATTACTGAAGAAACTGAATATGTAGAGTCTGGCTGGAAATTTTCATGTTCATAAACGCATCGTACAAAAGGAATAAGAAGGAAATGTCGTTTCCACAAAGAATGTTTGAAACCCTCTTAAAATTGAATATTGAATGCTATTTATTACGATGAAAAATGAGAAGTTTTGTATCAATTTCAAATATTTAATTAAGTTCATTTGCACTGGAGCTATGAAAATATTCATATGAATCGTTCCAATTGTTGACATTCATTTTCTTATCATATGAAATATTATTTTTATGAAAATAAGTTTACGAAATTGAAATGATTTCGTAACGTGCATGGAAAGACTTCATTTCAATGTTTTCTTTCATCATAGAACGTTATTATTTGCAAATAATGACGTTATCCACGTCAAAAGTTAAATAGGAATATTCATATAAAAAACACTTTTTATTGAATGTTTCAAAAATCCATTCATACTGTACTTTTTCTAGAATTTTTATCATCGTACTTTCTTTATAAACAAAAGTATGGTATGGCATTTCTGCGAAAAGCGTACGGAATATTCAAAGATAACACTTATTACTTCAACCTCAACACTAGATTCATAGCTTTTGAAAAAATAATTTCATATTTTAAACAAGTGAACCGATTTAAGTGGCATAACATCTACATGTCAAGTACAACTGCTCATGTCAATCTAACTGCATATTGCTTTAGGAAGGATCTCAATATATTACAAAAATAAACTGACACGTCTCACTTGAATTGTATGAAGTGAAAATGAATTGACCCCGTTTTTCTGTAAATGAGGCATTCACTGCTTGTTTTCCATACCGTTCACTCTAAGATGATTTATATATCAAAATTAACAGTGATGAATCAGCCAAAATTATACCGCCCCTCAGACAAATTGCTATGAAAACAATGAGTATGATAAATAGAGAAGGCAACTGATTGAATCAAAAGATATCGTCCATTTCACAGATGAAAAATTTTGCTTTTCTGCCTACTGTCATTCATCATACGTTTAAATAAAGTAAGCAGTTTTTATTTCTTCGTTATATAAGTCAGGAGGAAATCAAGCAATGTTTTTGATGTTTCATCGACTTTTTTCTTTAGAAAAGATGAAGATATGTAGTAAACAATCGTAGTATGTGCCGTATAAGAAAAAGACATCAGCAACGATAACAAATTATGCAGATGATGGCCAGCTGAATTTCGCACTGGTGATAACAAGAATCTCAATGTTCATCAAAGTATCCGAATAGACTTCCAGTGAAGATCCCAAAGACCAATAGACTTACAGTGATACATTTTGTAAATGATGGCTAGCTGAATTTCCTACAGGCGATACAGAATAAAATCCTAGAAGCTCAGACGGACAGTTGGTAAACATGGCGATTAAATTCAGAGGATCCCTGACCTTAATTTCCAGCATCCACATGCAAACATGGCACAGTTCGTCAAAGTACTCCCCAAAGACATTTATGAAGCGTTTACGCCGACTGTGTTTAGTGACTAAGTACATCCTGATTGAAGTGTGATATTAATACAAACACACATCTTAATTTATAATATTTATTGATTAAATTTACGTTCGTCAATTTGAATTTCCGGCGAATATAGTAGAGTAAACATTCATTGGAAAACATATCAAAAGGTAATATAAGTATGTACCCGGAATGTCGCATGACATGTTTGATGCGACTGATATAGAATAATGTGACAGGAGCATTTGTAGCAAAAGAAGATTTTATATTTGATACTAGCCGCCTTCGGCGACCAGCTTGATCACCAGAAATAAAATTTCAACTGAATTACTTATAAATAAGTTTATATTCATGGTACCGTTAAAAAGTAGTTTTAAACGTCAAATTGCTATGGACATTTAACCCGCTTTCATTTCGTAGCCTTGCACTCTTTTTCTATTACTTGTCCACATTAATGTAAAATATTCAGTTGCTTTCAACATTACATTGGCTCGGAACATTTTACATCCCGAAACATGCTAGTTGGCTTAAAACACGCTAAGAAAAAGAATTAAAACATAGCAACGATAATCTTTCATTTTACTGGATTATTGCGTCATATGCTAACTATCTTGTGGACTTTCTTTACAGATGTCACAGAAAAACTGATCAAATAAAAGAAGAAAGCAAAATCAGTAAAAAATTTTCTTAGCTTTCAATAATGGTAGAGAAACACGCAATTAAATATTTGTTTAAAGAATGAAAACAGTTTGAAATGCGTTGTAACAATGAAAAGTATTGTTGAAAATTATGTTAAAAAGTTTTTAAAAGGTTATTAAAATTAGAAAAAAATTCTATGGCAACTTAATTGATATCATTGAAAAGGTAATTTTTTTTCACTTTCAGATGGCGTAAAAATGGTTTTTGTGCTGCAATAATTTCTGAAGTTATTAAATTAAAATGCCAAAATTTCGCTTGATTTTAAATTAATTAAAATTCTAATTAAAAATGCAAAAAACTGCTCCGAGGTGCACAAAGAATGCTCATGTCAAATTTAGTAGCTCTATGTCTAGCGGTCTGCCATGTAGAGGACCAACACATACACACAGTCACACACACACATTCTCTTTTATTATTAGTAGAGATAGAGATATTAATCAAAATGGAACAGATGAAATCAGGAATAAATGAAATGTATGCAGAATTAAATGACAAATCATCATGGCTCATTTTTTCACAAGAATCGCACCAGAGCTACGTGCCTCAAACAACAACAACAAAAACGCGATTGCAGTTTACCTAGTGTGTTTCCTCTCACATAAGTGTCGTAAGAATCGTACCAGAGCTACGTGCCTCAAACAACAACAACAAAAATGCGATTGCAGTTTAGCTCGTGTTCTCCTCTCACACACTCGTCTCATCTGATCTGGAAACAAGCATTTCCAGTTGCTGAGCACTGTGCAAAATTTTGCCAGTTGAAAAAATAACTTAAAAAAAATTTTAAACGTTTCAGAAAGACAGAAAAGTTTCCTGTTTTTTTTTTCGGAGTTCTCGATAAGACAGTGAGAAATCTCTGTTCAATAAATTAATTTTAAAGCACATATTGGTTAGTTTGTTTTAAATACAAAAATAAGAAATTATTTTCTATTCAATCTTATAATCAAGTCAGATAGTTTTAATATACAGGGTGCTCATAAATTATTAGATTCATTTCAAACATTAATAAAAAATACTTTATAATGTAGCAACTTCGTTTTCTTACTTTCTCGTATACGAAGTATACAGAGAAAGTATTGTAATCGTCAAAAAATTCGAACTCGAGATTTTGACGAATCTCCATGTTTTAGACCTCCCTGCGTTCGAATTTTGGAAATATGTCTGTCTGTCTGTGAACACGATAACTCGAAAAATATTAGAGCTACGGGAATGAAATTTGGTATGTGATCTCGACATATAATTTGTAGGTTTCTACCAAAATTGGGACAAAATCCGTCCACGGGAAGTCTGCCTGTCTGCATGTCCGCGGTCATGCGAACGATATAACTCAAGACGTTGAATAGCTAGATGGTTAAAATTTGGTACACAGTTTTTATTGTCAAGAATGTAGATCCGTATCAAATTTTGGGCCAAATCCGTCGAAGGGCTGACTGTCTGTCGGTCTGTATAATCGCATACTTGTAAAAATTATATCTTAAAACCACTTTGCCTTAGATAAATAAAACTTGGTATCACGGATGCTAACATTAATTATAGATCTGTGCCCAATTTTCATCTCAATCGGTTAAAAAAGAGGTGTTCAAATTGCGTATTCAATTTTTTTAATCAGGTTCTCCATGCGCATGCGTACTAGTAGTAATCTCTGTGCACGTTATAGGATTCCGTCACTTTGTGCTTGAGCCGGCAAGAGTGGAAAACGGGACGCATCTCTTTGAATTGGATTCTTTACATAAATATTTTACAAACACTATAATCTACAATGAAAATCCTTCCGATATTCCTTGGGTTCTGTGTTATAGGTTCGTTTTTTTTATCTACGCGGGGGGAGGGGAAACAACACCTTTTTGGGGAAGAATACTAGAAAGTTTATGCGAGACCACTCTCGCTGGTTTTTAAATGAGAGAGTAGCTGCAAATTTTTTTTCATATAGGTAACGCTCCGTTACGAAGCACTAAATCTGCGGAATCCAGCGTAAATGTCGAAGTGCCTACCATGCAGAGGAAGGCAGGACTCTGGTTCCACGAAAGTTTTTATTGGAAATACCCACTACCAAGTGTCACTAGTTCACATCACAGAATGCATTTTGAAATTTGGTACATAATATGAAAAACTTCGTTTATTTTGTCCTCAGAATATAATTATTAACTAGCTGCATGGCCCGGCGTTGCACGGGCTATCTCGAATAATTCGTCATTCCCTGGCGGAGAGAAGAAGTGAGGTCACGTGGCACATGCCCAACATTCTCTCCAAAATAAAAGGAAAGAGTGGTTCAAACATTCCTTCCCCGCAACGCCATCTCTATTGCATTGCTGCTGTTTGCAACAATGAAACAGAAACACGCAATTAAATATTTGTTTAAACAATTAAAACGATTTGAATTGCGCTGCAGCAATAAAAAGTATTATTGTAAATTAGCTTTTAATTAATATCTTTTTTTACTAATTAAAATTTCGGAATTTAAATGGTCAAAATGGATTCCTTGGACTATTCCCCATCTTTTGGTACTTTCCGCTCTCTTCTCAGTTCAGCGGTTCGTGAGAAGATAGCCTCACATACATACACGTCGAATTTTAATAGTGTAGATTATTAAGACAGATACTGAAAGAATAGAAATTTTACTTCCTTGCTTTAGAAACATTTGATTACTTTTACTTGATACTTATAGGATGTATACATATAAGTGGCAAGAAGTATATACTGATCGTAACTATAAGGCATAAAAACTATCTTAGATGGTGAATGACTTTAAATATAGAATTTAGAATTGAAATATTGCGAAAGATTATAAAAATAGATAACATTTATTTAAAGAAAATGCAGATAGCGATACACAGCGATAAGCAAATAATAATGTTTACAACTCTGATGTCATAATCTTGATACTCGGTTGCCACTCGCTCTTTTATTACCAAAATATTTTTTAAAAAATAAATTGGAGCCTTATATAACTAGCAAAAGGAATTTCCATTTATATGACCAAGCGAAGCGAACTCCTGTTCAACTCGACCGTTCTACATTACGTCTGTTTGTATGTATATTTTTTGGAATTTCGCAAGCGCGTTGTTCGATTTTATCCGAATTTGGCCCAAATATTCCAAGAAATTGTTTCAAATGACGTATATAGAAGTATATTCATTTTATTATTCCGTTTCAAGATGGCGGCCGACTTCATGGTTTAAATGTTCTTGGGCGAGATTCGCACCATTAAAATATTTGAGTCAATTTGGTAATGGCGAGACGTTTAATTGTAATTTTGGTAACACTGATAGAAGCAAAAACTTCTGTGAAAAATATGCATTAACCAGCGGGAGTGGTCTCCCCTAAACTTTCTCGCATACTCCTAAGACATGTAGAGAAAAATAAGCTAAAAGATAGGAAAACGAACAAGCGTCTCTAACGCAGTGCTTAAACAAGCTTGGTGATTGGAAGCTTGGAGGCGAAAGGTGTGGGTAGAAGCGGAAAGGACTAGCGCAAGTGAATCCGCAATTGCGCAATAACGGCCTCGCGTCATTCTGTGATGAGAAAAGACAAATAGGCTATTTGAACACTTTTTTTCCGACCGATTGTAACGAGAATTTTACGGATCTAACATTAATGCTAGCAGGCCTCATACCAATTTTTATTTCTAAAAGCAGCAGAGTTTACGAGATATAATGTTTAGAAATATGCAATTATACAGACCGACAGACAGCCCACCCTTTGACGGATTTGGTCCAAACGTTTACGCGGGCCTACACTCCTGATGATAAATCTGTGTACCAAATTTTATCCATCTAGCTATTCAGGTTGTTGAGTTATAGTGTTCACAGGAACTCGGAAAGACGGACAGACAGACTTCCCGTACACATAGCAAATTTCATCCCCGTAGCTCTAATAGTTTTCGAGTTATTGTGTTCACAGACAGACAAACAGATAGACATCATTCCGAAATCGTGTTTTTCGTACTCAGAGAGGTCTAACGTGGAGATTCGTCAAAATCTCGAGTACGAATTTTTTGAAGATTTCAATACTTTTTCTTTGTATACTTCGTATACGAGAAAGTAAAAATAGCTAAACATTTAAAGACTGCGGCGAAGTACATATCATGGATATTTTTCTGGACGCGGGGTCTATTTTTCAGAGAAAAATAGGCAACTTAATGTTTATAAATAGTCTGAGTTGTGTTTACTATTCTAATTAATTACTAACAAAGTAATTAAGAAATTATATTAATGAGAAAATCAATTTTAATTTTGAAACCCTCTCCTAGTATAATTACTCATAAATACCTCGCCCCGTTATTGCACTCGATTATATTTCTGAATATAACAGATGAAAGAATAAAACTTAAGGGCGACTGCAATCATCATAAGAAAATGTAAATACCATCATCCTGATTAGGTTAAATTCTAATTTAACTCGTGGGTTACACTGTTAAGTAGAATTTCTGAATGACCAGCCGCAAAGCATTGCAAACATGAGCTCTGTGTTATCTGCGAGATAGTTTCCTTTACGTTACATCTCACATCTCTTCAAGAGTTGGAACTCAATTTATGTAGCTTTTTTTCCACTGGAATAAGAATAAACCTTAGCATCGGATTTGTTTGCACAGAATGCCAAAGTATGTAAATCTTGGGTTAGAGGAAAACAAAGAGCTGCGTTTAAATATTAACAAATAAATCTATGTATTTAAAATAATTTGGTAAAAAATGCTTCACCGAGTCGCCAGACTCAATCACCCAACCGATTTTGACACTTTTTGTTTCATATGAAAGCTTATGACGTCTAGATATGTCATAAAGGGTCGCCTTGCGCCCCACCACCCTCCATTTTCGAACTAAATCGTAAAAACTCTTTCCCACTATACATTCACTAAGGGGAAAAAACTTTAGTCAGTTTTCCAGCAACAACCACCAGACGGATTTTGACAATTTTCTTTATTAATTGAAAGGTTATGATGTTAAATATGTCATCATGGGTCGCCTGCAGCCCCTCTCCCCTACATTTTTAAACGAAATAGAAAAAAACACTTCTCCGCCATACATTCTCTTCATGTTTTTCAATTTCGTTCGGTTATTGGGGAGAAGACGACCTTTGATGATATATCTAGACACCATAAACTTTCATATGAAATAAAAATTGTCGATATCCGGCGGGTGGTTGTTGCTGGTGAACTGTCCAAAGTTTTTTCTTCATAGAGAATGTACGTTGGGAAAGAGGTTTTTCTGCTTCTTTCGAAAATGGGGCTGTTGGGGGGAGGCGACCCTTGATGACATATCTAGACGTTATAACCTTTCATTTAAAAAAAACGAAATCCGTTGGGTGGTTGTTGCTGGCGAACTGTCCAAAGGTTTTTCCCCATAGAAAATGTACAATAGGTAGTTTTTTCGATTTCGTTCGAAAATGGGGGGAAGGAGGCGACCCTTGATGACATATCTAGACGTCATAAGCTTTCATATAAAATAAAAATTGTGGAAATTGGATAGGTGGTTAGGGCTGGGGAATTTATACAAGGTTTACCCATAGACAATGGACAGAGAAGAAGTGTTTTTTCGAATTTTGTACGAAAATGGAAGGGGGTGGGACAGACGACCATTGCTGACATATCTAGACGTCATAACCTTTCAAATGAGAAAAAAAATGTCGAAATCGGTCTGGTGGTTGGGGCTGGCGAACTGTCTGAGGGTTTTACCATATTATTTTAAATACATAGATCTCAACAGTTCCATCACAATGGCATGTCAAAAATATTGTAAAATACCTTTTATAGCTGATGGAAATTGTTTAGTTAGGGCGATTTAATTCTGTATTTATGGATTTGAAGACTTTTATGCTGAAATTCGTGAAACATTATACAAAACATTACAAGTAGATGAGGTTTATTAAATGATTCTACAGTTTTTAAGGAATCTATAGTCTACAAACAATATTAAATCTACTATGGTTTTATGCTCTGTTCCACTGATCATCATGCAGTATTTAGAACTGAAAAAGTCGTAGCTGATAGCCTCGAAGCAGCGAAGTGGCAGGGGTAGTGCTGAGCAAAGTGGGTTCAGTTATTATAATTGTATATATATTTTCGACATTCATTGGGAAAGTGTCTTCTGATATTTCAAGAATTTTGTAAATTAATTTAAACTTCAAATTTTGAAGATCAAATGAATTTATAATAACTATTTCTAAAACGTAACATTAAACATTATAATATAGTAATGAAAAATATATTAATGTAAATAATGTTTCATAAATATAATTCAGACTGGAACGGAAGGAATTCATATGTCAAACAGGAAGAACTTTAATTTCTTTCCAGAAACTCAACTCTAGGATACACATTTCCTTACTCTTGTGAAACAAAATTTAACTAAGTAAGAAGTTCGAGAGAAACTTACCTCAGTCATGGATTTGGGTCAAATTAAAATAAGTCAAATATACTTTACTATCAGAAGGTCACATCCATCTTCTTTATTACGACCATGATGGTAAATATAATCTTATCCCTTAAGCGAATCTTACGCTCTTTTTTAATGGTTAAGATAGTAAGAGGCGCAGTAAAAGTGGATTTCAGTATTGTCTTCTTTAAAGTTTTAAGATGGAGATTCAGTTTTATAGAGGTATTTTCTCTCTGCTTTTCCTTTTTAAAGGCACGGATTCAAAAATAAAAGTCGGTGTTAACTGTATAGAAGAGAGGAGCTATTAAAAATGAGCCTATAGATTCTTTTGATCTTTATAAGCCAGGCTCTAAAATTTATGGGAGGCAGAAAACTAAAACTAATCTTTTCTTAACAATAAAATATTGTTAAAAATGGCTGGTATGGAATTCACAAAACTAAATTCGTTTAGTTATGTAAAAAAATAATATGAAGTCTTTAGTGAGCAGTAGCATTTAGTATTTCATCCCAGGTAAAAAAATCTGCAATAAACGTTTTAAAAAATGTAGAATATCTGTAGAAAACTATATTCCAAATACCATCAGATTTTCTGCAGTGAAGGCTTAATTATCAATTTCAGTTAATGTAAATATTAACTTAAATTAATTTAATTTGTAATTCAACTTACTAGTACGATATCGATGCAGATTTTGATAAAAATTCAAGCTCATAATGGCCGGGATTCGAACCCACGTTCATAAAGTTGGCAGGCAGAAGTACTAACCACCTGATTACACCGGGCCACACAAGATGGGGGTAAAATAATCTATTTGAATTTTAACGTCACCATAGCTCTAGTGGCGCCATTTAATGTTATAAAAATCAACCATGGCGAGAACATGTGTTTCAAAGTCATAGAGATGAGTTCTAGGTGAGATTAGTAATATTTTCAATAATTTAGATTCTCTGCTTCAATAAATTTGTTTTCAACTTTTTTCTTTATGATAAGCCTTCTCTCCGTCCAGAGGGCAAGCTCCACTTTTCCCTTCTTCCTGGAGAAAGCTAGTCATAAATACACTTGGAAAACTAATTGGAAATTAATAAAATTATGGGGGAAAAGTTTAAAAAGGTAAAACCTCACAGATTTATTTTAAAGATTAATTTAGAATTCATTTTTTCAGGGGCATATTTAAAAAATTTAGTGCCTAAGACTATTTTCGATTGGGAATTTTTTTCTGCATATGCATTCCTTATCTATACATGTTATGGTCGATATCACTAATTGAGAAAGGAACTGATGAAACTCCTGTCATCTGTAAAATTAAACAATAATGATTATTACATTCTAATTTTGTTTTATATCCTTTGGAAAATAAAGCTGCAATGTTACAGATTATGGTGCAAAATGTGTATTTAGAGAAATGCAGATATTATGAACTTAAAATTTTTCTTCAAAAAATCAACAGATTATTGGTCAAATTTAATGATGTTATGAAAATCTGCTAAATAACTGCAAATTGAATTCAAGATAAAATGTAGATTTTTTTACTGTCTTAAAAAATCTGCAGAATAATTAAAGAAAAATATAAAGAGAAATTTTTTTGCAGATTTTACGAGACTAAATTGAAGAAAGAATGCAGTTTTGTAAGTCAGCAAGACTTACAAAACTCTGCAAAATATTTAGTGAAAAATACATTAAGAAATTTTTTTGCGGATTTTATGCAGATTAAATTGAAGAAAAAAACGCAGATTTTTTCTGTCTTCAAAAAATCTACAGAAATCTTAAAAAAAACTTTTTAAAAAATTTGCAGTTTTTTTAGATGGGATAGAAAAATTAAAACTAACTTCGTAATGTTTTAGAGATGATATAAGCATACTATTTGATTAATAGGAAACGTTATATTTATTCATTTTTGCCTTTAAAGATGACAAGACGCGAAAGAAAATTCGAGGAATTCCAATTATTTGAATGAATTATCATTTGTTTTGAAAGAAAGAGTTTCGCGTGAAAAGTACTTTAAAAAGTAGGAAATGTAAGTAACCTTCCGTCAGGCGCATCTAATCCGTGAGTTGAAGCACACATATTAGCTTTTGCCTATGCGCGGGTTTTACCCAGAAAGGTGTGGGACCTCTAGTTGCTTTCTGTCTCCCTATCACTCATACTATATAATTGTGGTTTTTCTCTAGTGCTCTTCTAATGTACATGAGGGACACGTTAATCTGAAAGATAAGTTGCGTCCGATTACGTATGTATTTCAGATTTCCCAACTGTTTCACAATATTTCTTTTTATATACCTTCAAAAGTTCATATACTTGTGTCCCATCAAATAATTCAGTGATATTGATCGTTATTTCCAACATATTGTTTCAAAAATTTCGAATAATTTCAGGCTTTCATCGACAACATTCAATCATTAAACTCTCTCTTGAATTCCTGGATATTTTATTAATTGAAGTTGTAAGGAAATACAAAAAGTTACTTAAAAACGCAAATATAGCTTTTTATGACTAAATAGTTCAGTTTGATAAGCTTTTACTTAAGCCTAAGTAAACATTTTACTTTTAACCTCACAGATGAGTTGCGACCGAACGCGTTAGCATTTGTATTGCTCCCAACAAAATGTTAATATTTTAAAAGTAATTTAAAACAAAATTCCAATCAAACAACTAAATTTCGGTCTCGAATTAAGAAGAAATGAAATAATTAACCTATTTTTTTAAATATTTCGTATGTGCATTGTAATCTTAGTATTCTAGAGCTCAGTTATCAGCAATGTAAAATGCCCAAAAACTGGATGGAAAATTTTCGATTAGAAACTGAATATTTAAGGAAATCTTTTATTTCGTGGTAAAATAATTCTAATTTGGGCATTAACATAAATTGATTCTTCAACAACCGTTCAGGGAAGAATTCCAAAAGAATTCCTTAGACCGATTAAGTAAACCATAAAATGCTTAATGACCCTGATTACAGTAGGGCATCTACCCTAAGTGGCAATTTTCATTCTTCCCAAATAATTTATCGCAAACAAGGTTTTCGGGAAATAATAACGTCCTCTGTTCACAAAGGCTTATTGTCAATTGCAAGAGTATGACAATTTTCTTAATTTGTTTTAAGCTTGCTTTTAATATGATTTGGAAATGAGCTTTAGATTCCCATTTTTAGATTTTATTTAACAAATTGTAGAGAAAACAATAGCTCAGAGAAGCATATTCAAAGAGTTAGTAATTTATTCTGTAAATTATTCCAGTAAAGCTTAAAGCTCCGAAAAGAAAAGTAAAGTAAAGTAACGTAACTTAACATATCTGTAATGATTATTGCCATGTTATTAAATAACCTATTGTTCGCACAATTAAGATATTATTAGAAATCTTAGTCTTATAATAAAAACGAATTTCTGAACACATTTGTACCCCAAAATTCAGTTTTCAAAGCATTATTAGCATCTCATTATATTTAATTAAATATCAGTGTGTTTCAACTGACGATTACCGCACTGTAAAGCGCAGAACAATTGTTAATTCACTGGCACTCCAAAAGGGATTTTCGGAACGAAGATTTTAATAATTCTAAAACTCAAATCAGTCAGGTACCAACTTTCCAGCTGGATTATCAGATAATCGAAAAATAATAGCACAAACTAATATTTTGGATTGTGTTTACCCAACCGAGGATGAAACGAATAATTTCCGTCGTAATTTTAACTTTTCAGTCGCCCAATTTGTCCATTTTTAAATAAGCCGATAGAAGCATTCTTTGCTTCAAAGTGCTCAAAGGCAAGCGTTGTTATTTTTAGAATCATTTTATAAAAGTATTGATATTATCGAACATTATATCTTAAGTTTTGGATCGATTTCAAATAAACGGTTTTCTATTTTCAAAATCTAAAGATGGTATTTCTGTGAAGAGCGGATGGATGACGCTCAGAGGTTACGTTTATAAATGATAAACGTAAAATAAAAATATTAATCATACAATAAACAATACAAATAAATTTTTTTAAATTCTCAAAGATGGTGAATATGTAGTAAAACACAAATATAATATCAGTTATTAAAGAGCATTAGAAAAAGTATTATGCATGAGCAAAAAAAGGAAATTTGTTGTAACAAACAAAATAATAATTCATTTTACATTTATCATGAAATGGAGTCAGGGTGACTGCTCTCTCTAATCCAAATGAGATAACACCGCTTTAGAGAGAAGGAAAACCCATTTCTCTTCGCCATGCTATCGACAAAAATCCAAACAGATCAAGCATCCGCCAAGCGGGAAATGATGTGTCCAGTGCAGAAGGTAATTTATTTTTTAACTCTTTAATCCCGAGGCGACATTTTCCTTCAACCTCTTTTAAAACCGGGACGTTTTGGGAGGAAACGACATGAAATGGACTCTCCCATTCTGGGTGGTCATTTCCCCCACACCCCACTTCCACCCCTACTATGCCTTCCCTTAAGTCGCAGCGGAATGGACTGCGGTTAGCAAGGATAATTGTATCCTTCAAGGGCGCGTATTTCCAAAGCCTTGTCAGAACTTCACCTCCCCTGTAATGAAGCCGGCCGCCTCTGACCGGCCTTCGTCGTTGTTAAGGGCCAATTTAGACCGCCCGGGACAGCCTCGTTCGATATTAGAGGGTTAAACTCTCTGAACCAAATTCATTCCATATAAGGCTAAAATGAAATCACAATACCTTGAGGTTTAGCATTCCAAGGGTTTTCAGCATAAATTTTTATTAACGAATTGATCTAAAAAATAAAGAAGTCCAATAGGAATATCACGTTCGTTAAGTAGTTCATCTGCATCCCCCATATGTTGCAGCTTGTAGATAATGGTCAAACTCGTATGTATACGTACAAATTATTTATGCAAAGCTTTTTTGTATTTTTTATTAATAAAGTATTACAGATTGCCATGATATATGCAGGTATAAGACGTATCACAATAAATAACCATTATGATCAGCAAATCACAAAAAATGTAGACGTCATTAACGCTATGACGTCATTAAGTATGCTTCTAAAATATACAGTATTCATACCAACTTTGTCAACAAAGAAGTTCAATTATTATTAAACTCATTTCCATGTAATTTTGCTTGATTAACATCATGTCTAAAGACTACATCATTCGAATGTAATCAAGTTTACAATTAAAATGAATCAAGTTTAAAATGTCCGTTCTCAGTAATTATCTTATAAGACGCAAGTTTAAGTTAAATAGTTTTGGAGATTTCGTTAGATAAAATTCACGTTACCAGTAGCGATGTTAAGGAGTTACATGCCATAGACGATAATTTTTGAGAATATGTTAAACTGTATAGTTAGCGTAGTAATTGTTATAATTATATGGAACTCTAAGTAGTTTTGACCTATACTGCGTTTTAACTATTGTAATCTAAAGTAGATTTCACACATTCTGATGAATAGTTGAAAAGCGCTGCAAATAATTTAAGTTACATCTATGTTAAGGGAACGTGTATCACTTTTAATACTTGTTTAATCGTCCACTTCATAATAATCTTAACTATTTACGATAAATAATTGCTTTACGGGAAAATAGAGCTGTTATTCACAATAAAGTACAGCTACTGTCAATATGCTTTTTTTAAATTTATAGAAGTAGCGGCGATATTCCAACTGAAAAAATGCTTAATGTTAAAAAAATTAGCGTTGCACCTTTAGGGTATTTACTAGGGTAGATACTGCTGATTTAGAAAAAAATAATAGTTGAATCTTACGTCAAAGTTCTTTTAAAAATAGATAGATATGCTGTACCTAAAATCAACCAAAAAAAATAAACTCGGCTAAATTTAAGAGAAACGTGGTTACCGATTCGAAAAAATTTAGCTCAGATGTTTAGCGAAACCATGTATTTATATACTCAACATATGCCCTCTTTCTGACGAAAAAACTTTTTTCAGGTAATTTAAGTTTTTCATCTAGTATCGTATTTTATACGATCTCTAAGATTACCTTCTTCTCTCAAGTATTTCGTTTCCCTCCAAAAGTTGCAAGGCTTTTTTGATTTCTTCTTTTTCCAGACATTTTCTTTCTTCAGATTCAGCACTGCCTTCTAGATCTACAGATTCCCATTCCCTACTGCTTTATCTCTCACCTGTAGAAATAAGATGAATTTTCTTCTCCAGTCCCTGCTTTTGGTAAGTCTGTTACGAAGTAGATCTTCGTTTTTCTTCCCCTTACATTCGTTTTCCCAGTTTTTCGTTCCTCTGATAATAGTGTGCAGTCCCAAAATGTATTTGGCCTGGGTGTGGTTTCGATGAGGAAAAGTATTTCATGAGAGCTAAGGAAAACAAATTTTCTTATCATAAAAAGCAGATGCGGTTTTGCACTGAATACATATTATCTTCTTTATTATGCACGTAAGTCACAAGCGTGGTTTTTAACATGTTCACTGGTTATTTTCCTTGCATTTCTATCAAATGATAACAACTTATGCAAGTTTCTTTTCATATTTATGGAATAAATTTTCCCTTTTGCTAACTTGAAAGAAAAATAGTAAAATTCTATTTGCTAGCATATTTTTAAAGTAATAAAATGCTTTAACTATTCATGTATTCTCAGATGTATGGAAAGAAATTCTATAGAAGATCTATAAAAGGTCGACAAATGCAGCATAGACATTATCTCCCAGCAGTAGAGACTTCTAACCTTATTTCTTTATTTAGTAAAGGAAATGCACTCGACAGAAACTCCAATTACAGTATTGAATGAGACAAAATGAACGCGAATCAAACAAAGAATAAAAGTTGTAAATACTTAACAATAAATCATCAAAACAATTTACGAATTTAAAAATTTACAAACTAATTTTTAAAAGCATTAAAAGGCATAATAGAAATATCACTCTCTTCAAAAATATAAAATTTATATAAAGAGAAATCCTCATGTATTAAGTTTCACATGCACATTCTCAAATAAGCGCATGTTTCTAAAATTTATGATTCTAAAATCAGATAGATGTTCTAGCGGTAAGGTTTCGGCTTTGTGGCTGGAGCTCCAGGTTCAAAACCAATTCCACTGAAGTTCCACAATGTTCGTGGGCCTGATGCACGTAAAACCTGACGTTATAAGTCAAAGGTTCTCCCTTAGTGTGGCGTGGAATTTTGGAGAGGAGACGTCAGCTCTGATGTCGTTCTAGTCATCTAAACATTGTTCAAAATTAGGAGGTCCGGTCGAAAATATCCCTTTCGTTCCTTCCAATCGTGTGGTAGCCGAACAGCAAGGTAAGTTCAGTTCAGTATGTCAACGCAAACAGTTATAAGAATTATGACATTATTAAAAAAAAACAGCATGAAAGACGCATCTTATTATAATTTTAAGCTATTAATGTCGGGAATATTTCACATTTAAAAATGAAGATATATCCTCAGAACGAAAATGGTAACTTTTGTAAAATAAATAACGCATGGTTTAGTTTGTACTTACTTCAGGGTTTTACTCCTATTTTTATAACATGGATCCCAAATAAGATTATAATATTCAATATTTTAGAGAACAGTATTGAAATATGAATGTTTTAAAGCTTTTTCGGTAGAAAAATCTTTTGTCTTTTGCTTGAGAAATAATTTTTTATGCGTTTTTGAAACTGCAACATAATAAATAATTTTCCCAAGTGTCAGTACTATATTTACACCAGGAATTTTCGCAAAGGGCATGGGTTATGTGCTATTTCTGATTATATTAATTGCATTCTCCTGATGAAGCTTGTAGAGAGATTCGAGAAAATGCTAAACGTAACACAATGATCTCATTAGGCCTCCGGTATGGCAAAGATTGTATGAAAGTACAACATTGTGCATCGATTTCTTGATATTCTATAGAACTTTTCCCGGAACTTTTGGATTCACTTAAGTAAAATTTTTTATAAAGTAATCGTTAATGTCCATATAATACCACTTGCACGATAGTAATAAACTGACATGACCCGGTATTTTATATCCAACTATATGACAGAAAAGAAAACGAAGTCGTAAAATCGTCGAAGAACTTATCGTTTTATCACTTGTGGAAGAAATTACTGAAACTTGTGTTAAACAAATTAATGGATGTTATCTGTTCAGAAGGTTTCATTTGTATCATTATCAATAATAAGCCGGTTATTGATTTAATTGACAATAATACAGTATTTCTTCTATTGAGAATTCAAAGATCTTTCTGCAAGCATTCCTTTAGTTACTCTTCGAAAGGTGCTCAACTTTTACTTTTTGATTACAAAAATATTCTCAATATTTCTTTTGAGTATTGGGATAAATTATGTAATATTTGCATATTTAATAATTTTATTTACAATGGGGAAAGTTTTTTCCTCCTATCTCATGGCTTTCCACGAGGATTTTCTTCTTCTTCTATTATAGCTAATCTTTTCCTTCATCATTTTGAAAAGAATTATTTACTTTTTCAACCTCAGGCTTTCAGATATGTAGATGATCTTATTGTTTTTAATCATGGAACTTTTAATAATACGTGGCAAAATATTTATCCATCAGCCTTGTTTCTTAAACAAACAAACAGTAATCAGTTTGAAGCCGATTTTTTAGATCTGGATATTAAACAAGTTTTTAATAACTTTTGTAGCGATATATATGACAAAAGAAAGGATTTTAATTTTAGTGAAAACCGATTTTCCTATTGGTCTTCTAATATTTCTATTGAGATTTATAGAAACACAATTCTCACTCAATTTTCTTGTATTAAATCTATTTTTTCAAATGAAAATTAAAAATCGTGACAATCTAAGCTTTTTCTGATCAACTTTAAAAAAAAATTGTATTCCCGAAAACTTTGTGTGGCGATATTTCAGGCAGTGAATTAGGGGAAATCGGCAAGGCATTTTTCTCTTTTTCTTCCTCTGTTTGGCAACAATAATAACTGGTTTGGCGACATTTCCTCGTGCGACTTACAGTCTCGTGTGTTTATTCCTGGCGGTAGTAAGTCTTTTCCTTTTTGCTTTATTGTTTTGTGAATATTACTGTATTATTTTAAATCTAGGTCTTATATATTCGGATTCTTTGCTTTCGATTGTTTAAATCTTCTTCATTGTATTTGTCTTTTATTCCAGAATTTTTCCATTTTTAATTGTCTTGTGCTTCTTGAGGGGATAGCGACAAAAGTGTTATGTTTTTTCGTATGTCGTTAGAAGAAAAAAGCTCTTATTAATATCATAGGCGGGCTTCCCGTCCAGACGATCTGCTCGCCATCATATTTTTTCAATTTATTAAATTTTTGTCTTTTTTGTTATTTGTTTATATATATATATATATATATATATTCAAATTCTAATATTATATATTTTAAAGTCTTAATGTATTCCAAAATCACTTTTCTTAAACTCCAGTTTCGTATCATTTCCCAAGTTGGAGGTTTATTAAATCTCTCGTGTTGACATATTTATTACCAAAAGAATATTTTAATCGTTTCCACGCGCATACAAATCACGAAACCAGCGACTTATTGCCGCCATGCATTTTCCTTAAAACACTTACGTAATATACTAAAAATAGCTATTATTCCCTTCACTTTGATCACGTGTCTATCTGTTAAATCCCTACCTGAGGAAGTACAGGGATTTTTTTCTGTTCTCTTTTGACTGAAAACTTCAACTAAGATGTACGTACATTCCGTCACTCTCGCATAATGAAATGAAAATTAGTTAATAACTCGGCCTGTTTTTTTATTTAACGACTACAACATCGAATATATATATATATATATATATAGTCTAACTTCTCGCCAGATCATGAAGTTGCGTTACCGAACTGTGATGTGCTCTTATTATTGTCTTGATGTTTTTGTCCTGTGTCTGTGTAAATTTGTGTTTGATAATCCCTGGTCTTATTTCTTCCACCTGCGCTTCTGTCCCACTCATTTATTTAACCTAACAAAATGCAGAGGCAGTCGAAGAAGATTGTAGTCGTTAAAGTCCAAAACAGTTTATTGCATTGCAAAAATAAGCATAATTAAATTAGTTATAGAGTACTCAACAATGGATACGAATTTTAACAGATTACGGAAATATTAAAGTCATGGTTAGAAGTAAAGAATTACGCTTGTAACGGCGCGAATTTCTTAGTGAGTTACATCATTGAAAAAGAGGTCGTTAAACAGACGGGTGAGTTTTTATACTTCCGAAACTGAAAAAAGTCCCGTATTTGAGGCTCTAGAAACAGTGCGAATCTAAGTTAAATTATAAGTACCTTTATCATAGGATTGAAGTAAAAGTAATTCTTCTATAATTAAAATTTAACTGGCGTTAAATTGATTTAATTTAAAGATAGCAAAATTTCTATAAATCATGATATCTTTCTCTCTCTCTCTGTATATATATATATATTCTTTGACTGTTATTCAAATATTTAGGAAGTTGTGCAAGTGATAGTGGTATTCCCAGACGACTTGGTTCTTAAATGTACAGTCAAAACTCATAAAGATTTCGAAATGAATTTCCAGTTTAAATTACAAATTATTGCATTTACCCTTTGGGTGAGTGAGACGACGTGGGTTTTAAAAAATTCTGACATTTAAAGACTGAAAAAGTACACATGTTGCATGCAACGAGCATTACTTTTGTATTTTCACGATATATAATTTTTTCACGCTATTTCATTCATTGACGATTCCCAAAAGAAGAATTTACTTTCTATCCAATCCCGTCCCGCAAGAAATAAAACTGCCAGACGGCATCGTTAAATTTCAGATTAGCGGTTTAAATTAAAATGAAACAATTTGTATGCGTCTTGTAATGTCTTCCATTGCTCAATTGTGGAAAAATAAATCAGCAAAGAGGAAACATTTGTTAAAAAATACTACTTCCCAGAAATTACTATTGGTCAAGAATAAAGATAAACGTAAAAAGACTAGAAATTACAGCCCGAAGAAAAGAAATTACAATGAAGAAACCCATATTTCAATCAAGAGGGTAATAAGGATAAGAAAACTCGAAAGTAAGAATGGATTTTCTTTTCGAGTCGATAAAACCTTTCAAATGAAATTACTCTGAGGGCAAATTAAGTTCTCAACGAACTGGATACACATTCATTGGGAAGACCCATTTCTACGCAATTATTTCAAGAAAACAAACTGGTTATCCGCGAAGTAATTGGTGGTAGATAGTCCTCCATTCACATTTCTCATGTGTTAGCTCGGTTAGTAAGGCTGTATTAGCACGTGATCTTTCTTTATAATATATTACATCCATAGCAAAGGGAATTTTAAATGGATGGCATAATGGTTCTCAATTACACGTTTTATTTATGTCATCATCATACATATCATTAGTGGTAGGAAAGAAAGTTATGAAGGACATCGTTCGACCTTGACGATCATCGTTTTACCGCTGCGAATTCGCCGAATGCCAGATATTGTCTAGAAAAAAATGAAAATTCGGAAGTGTGATTTATGGTCTGTACATCCCATAGTGTATCGTATAATACTCTTGCCTTTTATGCGTCGTGACTCAGCTGGGGACCCACATGTTCAGAGCATTACTGCTACGCTTATACAAATGGTCCATTGTTTTAAATGTTTTTGAGACATGCAAGAATACATTTTTCACAATCGAAGGTATTTCATTCGTTTCAAAATTTTAAAAGCGTGAAATCTTTTATGTTGATTTTCTTTCGAAATTTTGTTAGCTGGAAACGTTTTAGGAATTAGGATGTTTCTACAAACATTATAAAAAGTTTAATAATAAAATAATATAAATATAATATATAATAATAATACAATAAAAATATGATTCATTTCTTTAAAATAGTTTCATTTGTATTTACATTTGAAGCAAATATTTAATCACTTAACATATTTTCCTGGAAGTGAATCCTGAATAAATTATTATGTTTTTATATCAACAAACTAATCTTTATTCATGCATATTTTAGTTTGAGATAAAATATGCGTGGTATCCATAAATGTTTGAAGTGTTCAATAAACTCTTAATAGAATGGAGGCGACAAAACTAAAAAAAAGAACGTGTCATCTAAATAGATAGGAAAAAACATAGAGCTATCAAAGAGTTCATACTAAGTTATTTGAAGATCTTGATTAAAATTAAATCTGCAATAGTGAGAGTCCCGTAACCTGAATATTGATTGCACTCTTTCACTAAAGTAATTTACAATTTATTTGTTTGTATTGTTTCATAAGCATTTTTGATTTCGGTTTTCAAAAAGTGAAAGTTATGTTAATATAATAAATATATTACTCTTTAGAAACAATATTTCTTTCAACTTATTTAAATTATTCCCAGGTTTGCTAATTATCGCGATAATGAATATAATATATTTTTAATTTCTAAATAAATAATTACATTAATATTTGTAATGTTAACAGTTTTTTTTTAATAACATACATAAGCATACACAGAATTTAATTACAAATGAATGCACAGAAAAAGTCTCTTATGATAATATTGTGATTTCTTTATTTAAATATACTCTTTATACTCAATTTCCATGATCAAAATAGTAGCTAAAATAGATTTGAAGGCTGTTTAAATATTTTCATTTTCCAGCTACGGTTTTCATTTCACTATCTTATAAGTTATATTTCACTGTCTGTAAGCCACGAGAACTCTCGCCGCCAAAGTGTCTGGTTTACGGCGGTCGCTATAGAAACAGGTTATCGTAGGAAGAATCCATTTCGAATAGGTAGACGTTCCTTCCGGTTTGCTACATTGGCGCACTTAGCTCTAAATGGGAAGCAACTTGAAACTGCGACAAAACCGTGAAGGCGAATGTTCAACTACTGCCGCAAACTGGCGTCAAGAATAAAATGAACTCCGACTGCCTTTGGATTCCTCCTATTCGAAATGGATCTTCCTCAGCAATATCAGTTGTTATAGTGACCGTCATCAACTAGACACTTTGGCGGCGAGAGTTCTCTTGGCGGACATACATAAATATCTCTTCATTTTGTCGTTTGACTCATGAAATTAAATTATTAATATAAATGCATCTTTACCATATTCTTTCTTAAATTTTTTCTTTAAAATTGCAATTCAGTATTTTTCGTTTTAAAATTAAATTAAAGAATTGAGGAAACCTTTATAGGAAATTTACTAAGAATTTCAGGGCAAAACGGGAATGCGTATGAAAGCAGTGGAGTATTTAATGGTATAAAAATTCTAGTTTTCATTACTTGATATATTCACTCTTTTTAATTCCATGAAATAGAACATGAATTTTACTAAATAAAGATAATTAATTTTATTGAAAAGCATTTGAATTATTCATAATTAAATAATTTAATCCACGAGTACTAAATAATAATATGGAATTTTGTATTACTTAAAAATTCTTTAAGAATGTTGTCAGAAATATTTGATTGGTAACTTATTTAATAAATTAAATCTTATCTTTCTACTTCTCTTAAGTATAGATTCATATCTGTAAGATAAATACATTTTATTGTACAATTTATACCTTTACTTGTTTTTCTTATTGAAATTGCTAATAGATGAAGAAGTAACACAATTTTGCATTGCCTTTCACAATCAGTATATTATAATTCAATTTATTATTTACATTAATTACTTTACTAATGAGCTTCACTCCAAAAATAATATGGATGCTATTTCTTATACATAATAAACGGCGAAGTTCTTCTTTTAATCCAAGTATGGTACAAAAATAAGAGAGTAATTGAAGCGCAACATTCGTAAAAGGGGATTAATTTAAAAGTGTTTTAAACAGCGCGAAATTAGAAAATCAACGTTAAATAAACGTTTTATAAAATTTATACTTTTCATATTAATCAATTATTTTTTGATGTTAGAACTATAATGTAGATATTATTTGAAAAGCATTCAAATATCTTTCCAATATGTGTCTTTCATTAGGTCAATCATTATTTTCTCAACCATAGCTTACCCAAAATCTTTTTAATTTTGTGTCAGTTGCTATTTTTGTATATTTAGTAAAATTTCTCTAGCCGCATGCGACATCTTAATAGTTTGAATCAATTTTGTGCAATAGTATTTCATAAATAGTCGCAATAATATTATTTATTAAATACAATTGTTTATTAAAGTTTAAAATAATATTCCTATCGATTTAATTGCATATAAATATATAATATAATGTTAATTATCGTCAAGTCTTATTATTCAAATAGTATCCCTGCAATAACTGTTATGTAATTTTTAGATTCGTGTCCTAACACATACATCTGATAAACTGTCTGAAAAACCCACCCAAACCCGAACGGTCATCTAGTGTACCCAGGAATTGGAATTGGAGGAAGAAAATTAGGCATTATATCCTGTTTATGCTTTTAACTATTAAGAAACAGATAAGCCGATGTGTTTAACAAATTGCACCCTATTGTCCGGCTCGATTCTGGAGGGTTTGTCCCATGCGGAACCTAAATGAGGGCCAATTTTCTCTGAATGTCCTCCGGGAAGTCAAATTACCTCCCTCCACCACACCTAAAATTGGATCCAGTCCTGGATCTAATATCACATCTAGTTTCTACACGATCACTTTAACCGCAAATCGAGCTACTCCCGCTCTGCTTAGGCTTCCGGGGTAAATTGAATGACTGTCGCCGCGACAGCAGTCGGTAACTGAGAGTAGGCTTCCAATAGACACCACCAGCCATGACCTAAACACTCCCGTAGGAGGTACGTTCCGTCTTTGGAGTGGAGGCATCTCAACCCGACCTATGCCACCAGGGAAGCGAGAAACCGCTTACTTACTTATCCAGCGGCTTCTCATTCACATACTCGTGGCGTCCAGCCAAGTGGGGAGCACTTTACAGCCACAAAAAAATGTCATACTCCCCTTTCATCAAGGATCCTCGACATGGGTATTCACACGCTACCGGTGTGTTAGTGAGATAATTCATAGTTATAACGTGTTTGTAATGATACATTCGTCATAGTCATAAAGCTTAGCTTCTCGCTTTAGAATACATTTTCGTTAAATAAATTCGTTAAGTAATAGAAATTATCATTAAATTCATGTTGTTTTCATTCGGTTTATGAATAAATAGATAAGCAACAGATCGATCAAATATGAAGAAAAAAGAGTGCCGACTGAATTTGCATTATCCGTATTTACAGTCGATAATACAATGAATCTTACTAAAACCTTACGGGTCTCACTCTTGACAAAAAGTTGGGCCTATTTGGTTTCATGACACAGTCTCGGCCTCGTGACCGGAATGTAGCAGGTTTCAGACTCGATACTGCGGAGGACCCCTCACGTATATGAGATTGGTTCACGTTAAATCTATCGAGGGTCAAACTAACTGGACTCTAAACGGACTAACTAAACTCCGGCCGGATTGGAAACTTCGAGATGGTAGATGTCGTCATTGGTGTCATCCTAGTAATCTCACATTGATAGAAAATTACGCGGCCCGTCCCAAGTCTTGTAGCTTTCACACGGGACGATAATCTTAATTAACTAGCTTGATCTGCACTTTGGGAAACGCCGAAATGAACCTCACTAGATACAAACTTGTCCACTCAAAAAGTACCCGATATTTTCATTTATATGTAATTTCATTTAATTTGTTTCATATCTGTGAAGACAGAATTTTGAAATCGATTTTACACTTTGTATCTGATGGTAGAGAGTTTTCAAATATTTAATACTTCAATGTGTTCTATAACAATACACTATTTTCATTTAATTAAATTTTAATTCATACATATGGCGCCGCCTGGTAATGAATTTGAGAAAAATTGATTTTAAGGGAACTTAATATTTATAATAATGAATTGTATATTAAAGAATGAGATGCAGAATATAATTAAAATCAGTGGCGGCGAGTAAGTTTGGGAGGGGACGTTTTCCTGGGAAAATTAAATTTTTGTTTCTTTCTAGCTGTTTAAAACTAGGAATCATCGGGAAATCTAGCTAATTTTGTAACAAAATTTTTAAATTGTGTTGTTTACCCCTATACTCCCGGGTACTTTTAGATATCAGTAAATTTTTCGCCCCCTCACTTTTTTCAATCAATCCCCGCCACTGATTAAAATATAAAATCTACTTTTTAGTACGTTACTAAAAGTGTGCTTTTAAATCTGTTTCTGTTAAATTTATTTTTCCCAAACTATTTTTAAGATTCCGTACTTGTTGCAGTGGAGTAGCTAAGAGGGCAAAGAGGATGACCAATGCCCATGACACCGATCTTAGAGGAAGCAGTGAAAACAAAATATTAGTGTGTTTATGTCAGATTTTAAATTAAAATTTGAAGAGAGATGCGAATTAAAATCATCTTGTCCCTTGCCCCAGTCACTTAGGGCACCCATATGATAGTTTGTAGGGGGATGGAGTATTTTTAATATTTCGGAAGACGAATGGCGACTTGTAAGTAGCCATTAAAAGTTCCAGTTCCGACCCTGTTAAAAACTTTGTCCTATTACTAAAATACTAGGCCACGGTACTCATACTCTATAAAAAGAATAACATGTTATTTTAAGTACTTTATTGAAACCAGTGAGTATTTAGCAGCACAAATGCAGAAGCAAAGTCCTTATACTTTAATACAGAAAACAAACTAAAAATGTACACCGCATAAGTTTTTACACTGGTATTGATATAAAAAGAAAACTGTGAGGTAAATTATTATGCATATGTTAGTGTATGGATTTGACACTAATATTTATCTGAAAAAGCAAACTGCAAATTTCTTTTCTTCTTGCCGAACAAGTCAATCACTTTGTCCTCGAAACAAGGGTTTTTCGCTTCTTTCCGCGCTCCAAATTCAAAATTTCAGCTCGCATTTTACGTTTTAGACCTTCCTGAACATTAATTCTGTTTCGACTTATATAAATCATTTCTTGTAATTAAAACACATAACTACACTGTATCTTTTCCTTCCCCTAAGCGCTAGGGGGGCCGCGGCCCCACCTTGCCCCCGGGCATGGTCGCCCATGCCTGTCACCGTTGCTACACCACTCACGGCGAAAGGGCAGTGGAAATAATAACATTATGTCCCGGTTCCACTTACCCCCGCTATTCTACTGGATACTGACCAGACTACTGATATTGGGGGATGTCTATTATATATATACAATGCAAGTGTCGTAATGTCAATGCAGTGGCGTAATGACTTGGAGGCAAGGGGCACATGGAAGACCGGGGGCCAGTCTTAAAGGACAGTTGCGGCAAAATATAAGTGCTGATTTGTCAATTTTAAAAGGTAAATGTGAAGGGAGTGGCGGAAAAATAATGTTATGACCCGGCTGCCATTTACCTCCGATACGCCACTGCCACTTTGCAATTATTAGATACTTCTAAAATAGCAAATCGTTTAAAATATTTACACTTACATCCATTCCAAACAGATGGACAGCAGTTTTCTAAGTAAGGAGTTACGGCATGGCGTTGAAGTATTAGTAAAAGCCGATTAGCATATACGAGCCCATCAAAATAAATCTTACAACAGCAATATCTTGCTATTTATGCATACATTTTAAAGAAAGAGGATTTTTTTAAAAAAAAATAAACCATGCATTTTGTCACGTAAACTGTATCAGTTTGAGCCACCGATCATCAAACATTGAAAAAAGAATGACAAAAATGTTCGTCTTCTTTCACCAATGCATTTCCCTCTTCACGAATGCAGATCTGGAAAGTATTTTAAAAAGAAAAAGAAAAAGAGCGTAAGCATTAATTGATGCGCCTCAAGCAAACGTGAGTTGCAAGTTTCGCAGGTAAAAATCCGGCGATGCTGCTGACGACACAAGGCCAACGGTTTTCTTGCGAAGGTCATCGTTAAGCAGCTTATTTTCTAACGAACAGGTGGATATTTATTGTAACCTCAGGAAATGCCATGATGCAACTGAATGAAGAAAACAGGTCATAAGTGATTTTTTTAGTTTAAAATCTAGAAAAATATCTGAGCTTTAGAAGCGATTTTATAT